>WSTP01000001.1:0-143991 GCA_019627735.1 Serendipita sp. 400
ATACCGCTGTAGCCCTGCTACAGGACGGGACTACACAGAAATCACTCCGATTGGAGATTGAAGGAAGAAGAAAAAGAAAAGGGTCAATGGCTGTGAATACGCAAGGTTGATTGATTGAATCTCCTCTCTGGTCACCGACGATGATGATCCCTTCCATCCCATTACCGCCGCCCTGATATCTTTACCTAGACACAGTACCAGAGATAATTGAACCTGTGTCCATAACAAGCCTTCCGTGCAACGCCTAAGTGGGGTTGTAGCTTGCTTTCTTCGTTAATTCTTCGACTCTTAAGAATCGGAACGAGGGCTGAGGGCACAAATTGAAATTGAACAAATATAGATTTGGGTTGAGCTGGGAAAAGTCAAGAGAGAACCATAACAAGGTTAATTGTCGTTCTAGAGGATGACGGATTAAAACAGAACAAGAGAGGAAGGATTGGGGAGCGACCAGCGACCAGTCTCCAACCGACCCGTGCGCTTAATATTACATACTTGTCCAGGCTCACTTGGGAGGCCGGTTTGAACTCCCTCTCCAATGTACGTATGTGTAGTGGTCACGAGGCGCAAACTCACTTGACGCCGACCATGTCAAAGCGACGCTCCCACCACAAAGGATCAAAGAACGCGATATATCGAAAGCATAGGTTGAAATCATATCATACTTAGACTCGATTGGGTGGAGCAAGCAAGCTCTCGTGGATCAACTTCTGCTGCACATGCACACTGACTGACAAGGCTGTTTTGCTACGACGTTGTTGGACACCGTTCTTAATCTGCTGCGCTGGGGCTGTTCATCGAACAGTCTCCAATTCGGAATGGAAAAATGCCAGCTTTAGAATAGTCACATTCTCACCAACGAAAGCGAACGTGCCAATTCGAGACCGGTTATACCTGGGGTCTCAGGAGTAGTGATGAATGGTTACTTGCCAGTCAATACCTCAACCAGCAGGCTCAAAGCCGAATCAATGGAGGTTGACGGAACAACATCCTCCGAGAGACTGACACGGGCCGACCTGGAAGGCTGTCAGGAGAAACGTTTTGTTCGATTGCCCATATGCCTACAACATCATACGAGCGTCAAGAAGCGTCAATAATATTGGTAAAAATAAGATACCACTCGTAATATCTTCTAGCGCTCCTTATGTGAAGCTTAGGTTGTCTTACCTGATCAACAAGCGCGCTTTTCCCTCGCCATTCTCCAGCAGTCAGCTTAAGCGCGCACAGATGAGATGCGAGTAGTATATAAGGGTATGTGAAAGTGAAAGAGCTCGAAATACTTACAGACATATTCTCCGTCTGTTCAAGAAGTCCTCCCCACCGTCAACGATCCTCACACGTGTAATGTGCACCTATGACAGTAGGTAGATGCAGGCCCTCTCGCCGAATAAGTGCTGAATATGACGCTTACTGGCCGTAAAAGCTCCTACTTCTGATCAACATACGAATTTGTCATGGATTTCTCAACCGATTCCCTCTGTGCAGGCGTTGCTAGTGAGTATTGCACTTCGCACGATGCACACCATTAATCTTCTGCTCTAGAGCCAGTTAACGCCATCAGATGAACGATCATACTCACGACTGCAAGAACCCATTCACGCAAACGACCTTCCACGGACTTCAAACGAACAAAGTACGACCCTGCACCTACCAAATAGACAACCAAGTACAGGGAAGCTAGAACAGTCACCTGTGTCCGAAAACTGGCAGGATAGGCTTGCAACTATATCCTATCGGCACAGTGACGATATCTCGAACAGTGAACACAAGACGCAAAAAATGATCACAAAGGCCAAAATCATGCGCTCGATTGAAGATCCGTTACTTCGAAAGCTTTTGATCGTGATCTTTGCGTCCAGGTGGTGGAACTTCGATGAAGTCGAACCAGAGGCTGCCTACAATGCTTTGATCGAGACTTGTGGAGATATCTATAAATGCCGAATTTGTAATCATGAGAAAACTAGGTGGGATAGGGCTCTCGCTCATATTCGCAAGCATGTGGAACATCGGCCCTTCGTGTGCTTCGGACGGTCGTGCAGTAATGGTAGAAAGTGGTATGTTAGTTTTGAATAACGTCTCACTGCAAGTCCTGATCCTTGTCAACAACAGTACCTCAAGGTTCTTCACGAAGGAGTGTCTTTCTGCTCATCAGAAGAGCAATACTGTTGTGTGTCATTGGTGTGTCTAAGCCAGTGTTTTATACGTATGTCAAGCTCATGATTGAGTTACGAAAACAGTGGTGCAGAAGTTATCCCCAAGAACCTTAGTCGACATCAGCGGTCTCTGAAGTGTCGAGAAGCACAAACAGCACCGCAGTCAGCAGAGACAGTTGTGGATTGAAATATCGATACTCAATCTTGAGAAACGATCGGAGGCTACGACAGAAGATGACGATTCCCCGCTTATAATGTTATACGACCCTTAATGTTACGTTGTGATGCCTTCAGGCATGACAATTACGACTTTGACAATACGTTCTGTTTATTCCGACCTTTTACCTGCGCGATACCATGTTGATTAGTTACCTAAACTTCTATTCATGAACCGGCGTTTGGTAAAGCACATCCACCACTTGCTTGGCTTGCCTGTACCATCCGCGTACAGCTTCTCCACAAGACGGCCCGCAGTTTCTTGTCTTGCTTGCACAAGATATTGGCGAAGTGAATCTATCGGTGACGTTTTGTCAGTCAAAAAGGGCCAAACCACCCCCGGGGGGGGACGGCAGATAAACCCACCAGCTTCTGTACGATTCGACGGGGTAGCATAATGCGCATTCAACTGGAAATTTGCATCGCCTGGTATAGGGAAATTATCGACCGCAAGCGTATTGAGTAACTTGGTCGCTTCGATTTGGGTTGGAACTTTGGGCGACGACGCGATTTTCGAGAGGCAGTCGGAGATGAAGAGGATCAAGATGATGAGTAGACGATCTGCTGGCCCTTTGATTTCGAAGTTCCGAAAGAGCGAGTTGGCGCGAAAGAGATCAAGCGTCTCGTCGATAATGTCCAACGAAGCAGGGTCCGCTGGAAAAATAACGTCGATCAGAGATACAAACGAAGACTCAGAAGTCGCTGGGAATAGATACCGATTGGTGCCGGGCCTCTGATCTTGGATTTGAAGGGGAGTAAAGACAGATTGCCGACAAATCGCACGTCTGGTTCTTCGTTAAAGGAAGAGTGATATGCCTATAGTTTAATTGTGTTATATCTTGAGACTTAATCAATATCGAAAATGGTCTTACAGGCATGATGGACAAGTGGAAGGTGGCGATGACCACCGTTCACCTCAACTCTAGCCGCGACGGCGACTTCAGCTCGACACAACAATCATGCAGGACCCAGAAGCAGTCTCCCTTCTGTCGACGAAATCCGTCAAACCGTCTGCAGCGACTCTTTCAAGTACAGTCTTACCATCTTGGCGATGACGAAACATGAAAAAACTGACATTTTGGGTTTTGAAGAGCTCGTCAGACGTATTCGAGCATTGACGTTCAAACTATTGCCGGTACAAGTCGAGTTGGATTCTCTTCAGGACCCTACATCGAGAATTATAACACCAAAAGTCATCAGTGCGTATTCGAAAGCAGCAGGTGACTTCGGAGAAGCGGTGCGGTTCCTACCCTTAACATGACGACATGGCCTTTCTAACCGCATCGCCTTTTACTCCTTTAGCTTCCTTATTGTCTATTACGTGCAAGACAAATGTTTGTTTGGGTATGTCGTTATGACCGACTTGCGGCAAAGGGTCTTATTGGTCTTTTGTTCTTAGGATGCAAATCACAACCCAGCAGATTATGATGAAAACATGGGAAGGGCTATTGCGTGCGAAGTCTTGGCCCGTCGTATTGTGCATATTGCACCGCCTGAGCGCCTCAATTCGCTCATGTCTACGCGATTTAGACACAAGGAATGGGACGGAGACGACAGCAACTTGAGTTCCGCATTGGAGTTGGCTATTGATCAGCATTGTACAATCTTTCTTTCGTCCAACGAAGCCCAGTTTGGTGAGTAGCATATGCATTCAGTCTGTTTCCGTTCTCAATATCTATAGTCGTTCAATCATTGTGGAGAGGTACAAAAGATCCCGTCATTTACTCCTAATCTGACCTGTGCATAGGCACTTGGGTACAAATGAACAATGAAGACCATGATATCGATTGTAGGATATTCTCTCCGCTTTTCTGGCTCATCTGATATCGAAAAGATGTGGAGTATCAAAAAGTCCAAGCGGGCTCGTGGTGGAGGCATCTGGATCCGGCCCGGTTGTCTGTCCCCCAGTACCAGAATGCGTTTCGGATTGTGATATGGTTCTTCTTCCTCTTTGTATACTCTCAAGCAGGTACGTTGTCCTTCTCACTTGACAATGTTTCCTTCATTTCTTGTAGTTCGACAGCCTCTTGAAAAGGTGAACCCGCATCACGACTTCGACTTTTTTGAAGGTGCACTATACGCTATGGCGTTGGCATTTTCCTTTGAGGGTCAGTGTCTCCTGCCCTTACTATATGACTTGACCTACTCATACTCATGCAGAGACGCATACACTTTACACGACTTTGAAGTACTTTACATGGCGGGCCTTTGGCTTCTGGACCGTCGTGGGTCTCCTCACTAATGGACTTCTGATTACGGCGTTTGTGTTACGAATAATGGGAATTGCGACCCACGATATGCATAAATCTGAGGACTGGCATTTCAGAAGCTTCCAAGTACTTGCATGCGTCAGTCCATTCATCTGGTGAGGTCTCTCTCTCGCGTATCCTTGATGCTTGGCTCATCTTCGAATCAGGATGCGTGCGTATTGATCGAGCGAAGCGTGTTGGACAGAGACTGATTAAAGACACAGGGGTGGTTACCGTCGTGGACGGTCTCAAATACATCGGCACGATGCAGATTTGTGTTGCGCGGATGCTCCAGGAATCCACCATTTTCTTTATTGTAAGTATTGCTCGTGACATTGGCATATTCTAACTTGGGACGCGACCAAAAAGCTTCTTTCCGTTCTTCTGATTGGGTTCTACCAAGCAATGTATGCATTGGACGCTGCTGATGGGGTCACCGACCGGGGTGTAGTCGTCGTCAACTCCCTCTTACAAGCCCTTCTTCAAGCGCCAGATTTCAACGCCGCCGAGGGGTAAGCTTCACATGAACTTGAGGCTAATATATGGTGACTGACAGCCTTGACAGTGCTTTCGGGCTGATCCTCTATTATATGTGGTGCCTTGTGACTACCATCGTTCTTCTGAACATTTTGATCTCGCTCTTTGCTACTGCTTACTCTGACGTGAGCACTCAAATCTCGTCATCACGTCACCCAGTGACTGACTTTAATGTAGGTCATTGATAACGCTGAAGCGCAATATCTTGCATTCTTTGCTGGGAAAACGGTTTCAATGATCAGAGCACCTGATTCTTATGTACGTTTGAGAGAGGACAAAACTTTTAACAGTCTAACCGTTTTCAGGTTTATCCAGCGCCATTCAACCTTATTGAAATATTTCTGATCGCCCCGCTGGAGTATGTCTTAGCTCTTTCAGGATCTGTCATTTTCTAATTTATCGTTTCGCTCCTTCCATAGGCCGTGTTTACCAGTGAAGACATATGCTCAGCTCAACCGAATAGTCATGCGATTGATATTCTGGATCCCGCTTTCCTTCATTTCCTTGTTCGAAGCGACGCTCGATCCTCGCACGAACGAATTTACCAAAGCCTGGTTCGAGCCCAACGAAGAAGAAGATGACGATAATCCGGAGTATCAGGATCCAGAGGTAGATGGAGAAGAGGATGGACTTACCATATGCAAAGTCAAGTTTAGTGACCTCATCGCAGAATTCCCGAATACGGAATTGGTATGTTTGGTTTCTTTTCCATCAACTTCTACGGTCTGCTGATGTCATTTGTAGAGCACGGAAGCGACAATAATCAACGAGATAAAGGCACTCCGTAAGCGGCTTGATGAGCTGGCTGCACGCCTAGAAAAGAGTGCATAGGGATGGGTTCCTGGAAAATGAATCATCAATCGTCTTCCCTCGATCCTATCGCAGCTATCGTCTGTTCGATCTCCCAATCTTGGGGGACTATGTTCACCTGACTGACTGACTGACTGATACGTTTTCTACGGAAAGGGCTTTGATAAGGAAGGTTCGTGGAATTGAAATGGAACATTTACGTTTTCATACTTGATCCAAGTCTTGAGTATCGAGCAACTTGGTTTACAACTCGCAATTTGCCGGTGACGCCACCCGCACTCGGCCTCGTGTTCGCTGCAAGCCAATCCTCTTTTTGAACTTCTCCTCTGAGAATCACGACAGTGTGGCGTAGAGACTCGCAGCGCTGCCCACGGCTCCCAGTCACCACGGAGATGCGACCCTTGGGTTTGTACAGTACCAGCTCATATGAGTCTTTAGGGGCCTTCTTTTGATCATTAGGCCGGAATTTGTCTATTGGGTATGCCGATCAAGGCATCATTGGGCGCTTCAGGAGTTGGACGCGTGATCAGGTGGCGCTATCTGGAGGGGTTTTAGCGGGGATGACCGTCTGAGGAATGAAAGCGAAACGTTTCGACATATATACACCACGATCTGAGGAACATTCCATCTTTCCCCATCTTCCTCCATGTGTTTAGCTCAGGTAGGAGACCGGTCCATATTGGACACCACATTGGAGCCCGTTAATCAGGGAAACAGTGAGTAAACGCTTAATTGCGGGAACCTATGGCATTCACACTAAATATTTCTTTTTTAGAAGATTTGCGAGATGCTGCACCCAGGCGGTATGACTCGACAGCCCCTCATCTCTATCATTTCTTCCCTACGAGTCCGTCCTTTCCATCCGTCTATTTAAAAGGCTTAATTATGTTTCGGCAGCAACATCCGACGAAGATATCGCTTTGGGCCAATCGACATTGCATTCATTGGATCCACAGCGCTATCAGAAGACCAAAATCGTGATTTTAGATCGACCCCTCTCCTCTAACCTTACTACTGGTCTCTCAACAATTCCTCACAGCGATTCAATCCTTGTAAAGATCGAACAGCCACTCTTTCCTGACTTTTCTCCTCGGCCGGTTTCTGAACCGTTCTCTGTCTCTCGAGAGACTATCAAAGAAAACCCAGAGCCGTTTATTATCGGCATTTTTCCATCCCAGTCCCAATCCCATTACCGTGATCTACTCCGCAGGGAAGTAATACCCTCAAGGTGGTGGTCAGAGAACACCCTAGAGCCAAACGGTCTATTGATGCAGTTTGTGAGACGACTGAACAATCGACTCTTCGAATGCAGCTCTTGTGGTAAAAAAGTTGGTCTTGGAGTTCAGTCAATTTATCGCTACCGAGGCCTGATCTTTTGCATTGAGCAGTTGAGGAGAGTTGATAGAGCTGTGGATCACTTCCGCGAGCATCTCAAACACCGTCCGTTCCGTTGTATTGGTCAAATGGGCTGCGGTGATAGCACCGGTGAGTCTCGGTGGTCAAAAGATCGATGTGTGACACAACCCTGACCATGTTACAGTGGCTTTGCGTTCTATACTCGCGATTGTCTCAAGTCTCATTGCGCAAAGCACGAAAAGACATGCGACCGGTGGTGAGTCTCCACGGGTGCGGAGGGAGTGGATTATTGATCCTATCCATAGCGGCACCAGGGTTGAGGAGAAAAACCTGTCGAGACATCAAACCACCAGAAAGTGCCGTCGACAAGCCAGGGAAGCGTCTTAGTGTTGACTAGCGACTTCGAATGTAAGGAGGAACCTCGATACCCTGTTTTGACCTTGTTATTTCATTAGATCTGATACACCGTAATATATGTATCTATCTTCTTGGGCTCTCTTATATTGGCTTGTTTGGTCCAAATGTTGGAGAAATGTCCATCAAAACCGGCTTCGTTCTAGGTCAGGTGAGCTTCAGCCAGTGAGACTCCAGTGGTTGAAATCACGAGGGTTAAGCCAAGTTCACCAGCAACTTTTGGTTTGTAACTCGCAATTTGCCGGTTACGCCCCTCGGCCTCGGCCGCGTGTTTGCTGCAAGCCAACTCTTCTTGTGAACTTCTCTCGTCTGAGAATCACGATAATGTGGGGTAGGGTTCCCACAGAGGTGCTCATAGTTCCCTAGTCACCCTCTAGACACTTGATACCCGAGGTCTTTGCAAAATACCAGCTCATATGAATCATCAAGGACCTTTCGTGGTCATTAGGACTAATTCTGCGCAATGAAGGTGCAGATGTGAGCCGCCTTGGAACCTTCGAAATTTCGACGAATGTGATCAGGTGGCGTTATGGAGAGCCTAATAAGCGTATGGGCAGGCTGACAGTTTCCAGGGAATAGAGCCGAAATATCTCAAGGTATATATCCTATGGTACATCGATATCTGAGGAATACTCTTCTTTTCCCATCTTCCTCTATGGTGGTGGACGTCGCCTGGCCCATAGTGGCTACTTCATTAGAGTCCGTTAAACAGGATAACAGTGAGTACACACCTACTCGTGAAGAATCAAATTGAATATTCCGTGTCCAGAAGAACCTAGGGACACTACACTGGCAAGCTTCGACCATTGGGCCACTAGCCCGACGGCACCCCAACGTCAAGACTTCCCCCCTGCTTGTTAGTCTTTCCCGTCTGTTCATGTAAATGGACCTAATCATGCTTCAGCAACATCATATGATGAAGATATCGCGTTGGGTCGTCGATCAACCTCACCTTCATTGGACTCACAAGTCGATGAGTGCTTTCCGCATGATGAATCACCTGTGATCAGATTAGATGATCCTTGCTCCCCTAATTACACTTCGGGTCTCTCCACAACCCCGCATGGCAATCACCCCTTTGAAACGATCGATCCACCATCTAAGTCGCCCCCTGCCTCTCGAGAGGCTATCAAAGAGAATCCTGAGCCTTTCATCTTTGATATCTTTCCTTCCCCATCCCAAGCCCACTACCGCGATTGCCTCCGCAGAGAAGTAATATCCTCACGCTGGTGGTTGGAGAGCACCCTAGAGCCAGATGGTGTAGTAATGCAGTTCATGAGACGGTTGAACAACCGGCTTGTCGAATGCACCTCTTGTGGTAAAAAGGTCGGCCAGGAAACGCAGTCGATTTATCGCTACTGAGGGTTAATATGCCGCACTGAATAGTTGGGGCGAATTAGTAGAGCCGTCGAACACTTCCGTACGCATATTGAACATCGTCCATTTCGTTGTAACGGCCAAATGGGCTGTGGCAATAACATTTGGTGAGTCTCGGCGGTCAAGTATCGAGGTACTGCAGTCCTGAGAATCCTATAGTGAAGTAGCTTTCTATACCCGCGCCTGTTTTAAGGCGCATTGTTCAAAGCGCGAAAGAACATGCGAGTGGTGGTAAGTCTTCATGGGCACGGGGCGGATGGATTACTGACGTAACCATAGCGGCGCTGAAGTTGAAGGAAAAAACTTGTCTAGGCATCAGCTCACCCGAAAGTGCCGTCAAGCCAGGAATGCGTCGTAGTGTTGAGTATAGCAGCTTCGAATGCCAGGAGGAACCGTGACACTTATCGCTTTCTGAACCTGTTGTTTTATTAGATCTTACGCACTGTACTATATCCGTTTCCCTGACCCTCTAGGACTGGCTTTATTGCTTGATCCAAATGCTTGCGAAAACGTCCTACCAGGCTACCGAGCAACTTCGCTTGCAACTTGTGATTTGCCGCTTCTGATCGGCCTCCTTGCGCCACCCCCACTCGGCCTCCGTACCTTTGGTGTGTTTGTTGCGAGCCAATCCTTTTTGACTTCTCTCGGCTGAGGACCACAACCGTATGCCGGAGGGGTCTCCGCGTAGACAGTGTCCACAGCTCCCATTCACCGCATAGGCTCTTGGAAGCCTGAGATCTGTACAAAATACGTGTACATGTGAACCTTCTATCTGTCCGGGAGCCTTCATTTGACAATGAAGGCAGATCCTGCGCACTGGCGACACAGTTTTAGGCCTCCTTGGGTTCTTCGGAACTTTGACGTTTGTGATCAGGCGGCCATTATCCAAGCATTAGATCCGCTATTCGCGTATATAAGGTCGCCGAACTTCTATAATCCTCTGTAAGCTCTCGTTCCTCCCCGAGCCTACCAAGTCAGGAATATCTGCTATCCAGTGGGTCAAGCCAGAGTGATCATAGGATCGGTGCTGTCAGTAAGTAACCTTTACACGAATCCATGATATTCCTTAAAGACTTACTGTCATTGTAGAGGTCGTTTCCCATGGAATCCTTGGAACACTCGTGGAAGTCCATCGTTGGACGGTATACGCCTCTGCAGATCGAAGTAGTTGGAACGGCTATCGTCCAACTCTTGACTTTCTACCTCCCATGTGTGATCTACATGTCGCTCCCAATGCTTGCGCCTGAGTTCTCCATGAGGCACAAGCTCCAAAAGCAGGAGAAACAACCAACGGCAGCGCAGATCAAGGATGCGTTCCTCGTCGTCATGAGGAACCAGACGATCGCTCTCGTACTCCAATTCCTTTCCATTTATAACGAGCGTCGCAGAGGTTATCCATCCGTCTTCGATCTCTCCCCTCAGCTACCAACGCTGACGATATTCCTTCGCGACATCTTCATCATGCTCGTCGTTCGCGAGATGCTGTTCTACTATATCCATCGGTTGTTCCACACCAAGCGACTATACCCCTACATCCATAAGATCCACCATCGCTTCACCGCCCCATGTGCACTTGCGGCACAATATGCGCATCCATTCGAGCACATAGTCTGCAATGTCGCGCCAATATTTCTCCCTGGTGCCTTGATGAAGAGCCATGTCTTGACGTTTTGGGTCTTCCTGGCAGCCATGCTCATCGAGACGAGCACGGTTCATAGCGGGTACGATTTTTGGCCCCATTTGGCGGAGAAACATGACAGGCACCACGAAGTCTTCATGTGGAACTATGGTGCGAGTCTTGATTGGTTCGACTGGTTGCATGGAACCAAAGAGAAGACAAAGGCGAAGAATACAACTACTGGTGGAAAGCAGATTAAGAAGGACTGATGTAATGCGCTGCAGGTCATCGTTAACTAAGTTTTGTTGTTTTGTGTATTTCCTAAACTCTCTATGGCCCAACCAACCAAAAGAAAACTTACGTTTAAAGCATTATATGTTCGTTGGATTTCAAGTTGACTTTGACGAAAGCCAATCAGGAAAGAAATAATAGACGTCGGCAAGTTGGGAAGATGGTGGCCGACTCCAACCAACACGTGATTAGGCCACAATGAGCCCAATAGGTGAGGAGTGAGCATAATTCTCCCCTGACATTGGTGTTTCTCTGGAATTACATACGCCTGGACCAGGCTGGCCTAAGTCCAGGTCCCTAGCTAGGACATTAGAGAGTATACGTGTAGGTTGAATACTTTACATTTTCTTTCTTACTCCTTTACGCAGTTCCTTGACATCTTCCCACCGTAGTTTGCGAGTATGCGAGTTTTTCATAGACGTTGTCGCATTAGATGGAGATGGGATCGAACATATCAGTATCAGAGAGCTCGAGAAAATATATAGTACAGGGAGATTTAATATAACAACAGATTCGAAACGGGATATCGAGGTCAGTCCTCCTGACAATCGAAGCTGCTCTAGTCAACAGTGAGACGACTTCCGGGCCTGACGACATTTTCGGGTGAGTTGATGCCTCGAAAGATTTTTATCCTCAACCTTGGCGCCGCTGAGGGTAACATCAACAATCTACTCCTTCCCGTACCCGTGAAGACTTACCATCGGTCGCATGTCTTTTCGTGCTTTGAGCAATGTGACTTGAGACAGTCACGAGTATAGAACGCAAGTTCACTATAAGATTATCAGGACTATATCGTACCTCGGTATGTGACCACGGAGACTCACCAGGTGCTGTCGCCACAGCCCATGTGGCCATTACAACGGAACGGGCGATGTTCGAGATGTACGCGGAAGTGATCCACAGCTCTATCGATTCGCTTCAACTATTCAAAGCAAATGATTAGCCCTCCGTTGCAACAGATCGGCTGAGTTCTAAGACCCACCTTTTTACCACAAGAGGTGCATTCAAAAAGCCGATTGTTCAGTCGTCTCACAAACTGCATTAATATACCGTTTGGCTCTAGGGTGTTCTCCAGCCACCATCGTGAGGTTATTACTTCTCTGCGAAGGCGATCCCGGTGCGGGGTTTGTGATGAGGTTGGGAAAATACCAAAAATGAAAGGCTCTGGGTTCTCTTTGATAGTCTCTCGATAGGCGGGGAGAGATTCGGAAGGAGGAAGAAGCGTAAATTCGGGGAAGAGTGGCTGGTCGATCGGTTCATAAAGGCAATCGCCGTGACGAATTGTTGAGGAGCAAGAAAAATCAGAAATAGTATCGGAGGAGGAAGATGGAGAGCTGTCTAATCTGATTGGAGACGAAATCTCTTGTAGAGAGCATGATTGAACGGTTTCGCCCTTCTGGTAGAGCTGCGGGTCCAATGAATGCAAGGTTGATTGGCTCAAAGCGATATCTTCGTCATATGATGTTGCTGTAACGTAATTGAGCTCGTTTAAGCATACGGATAGAATCGACGCACTCATAGGGAAGAAATCGTACAGCTGAGGCGCCGTGGGGTCGTACCGCCAATGGTCAAAGCTCGGTGTTGGAGCGTCCCATAAATCCTCTGAAAATTGAGTATTTAGTATAAATACCATAGATACTCACGAATGGCTGTGCACTTACTGCTCTCCTGTTTAACTGGCTCAGATGGAGTAGCCACAATGGGCCATTCGAGATGAGCCAGAGACATTTAGGGATATAGGAAGGAAGGGAGAGCTCGTAAGATAGCGATGTGTAGCTTAACGCGAACAGATTTATATATCGTGACCCTCCTGACACGCTCGTGGATGTAGGTCTGATGCGACTCTATTCCCTGGACTTAACCAGCAGAATTTCAATCTTAGACTCCAATCATCTAAGTGGCTTCGGGTTGCACAGGGCTGAATGAAGATGTACTGTATCCCCTGTCAGCGCTATTCAGTAGTGCTGGTTGATATTTTGGATTAACCAGCCTACACCTCACCTTTACCGCGAGCCCTCCGTTTAACGACGGATCTATCCCAATCAAAAAATTGATTGAATATATGCACATAATCGCTTAGAACGCCTAGCCGCAGGGATCTGGGTCGAGGAATTGGGGAGAGCAGGGTACGATGAACCTGCGGCAGCCCCGCATAGGTCCAGGATCACCGTACAGGATATTCTAAACTTTATGTTGTTTTCGACCAGCAGAAGACGCTGCGGTTTAGCGACGGTGGCATGGGGAGGTGGCCATAGTGTATGTGCCCAAGAGGAACAGACTCAGATAGATTCACCTCATACGCATGCTCCTAATTGTAGCTATGCTTTTAGGTTCCAATCTGTGGCCCAACAAGCATTAAAGCTGTGAACTACGCCCCAGCGTCTTCTAGAGCACATCTGGGGTACCCTGTAATGTCGAATAAGTAAATCGACAAAACGGGTCACTCTACTGAATCGGGTGGAGACGGTCGCCCGTCGACGAATCGAATAGGCTCAGCTCTGTGACCGCTGGTTGTGATCACCGTTGGGCAAATCAGAGAAACAGTAACAGTCGACAGTCCTCCATAACGAATAGACGCTGTCACTGGGTGGAATGGGTTGGAACCACCAAGGACGACCTCTTCGGAATCTTGATGGCCACAGGGAGGCGTCACGGGGGGGTCAGAAAGGAGCAGAAAAAGGGCTAAACCTTATTCGATGAATGGAAATTTGTGAAACCCGCTAGATTGCAACCATGCTTTGCCACAACTCCTTCCGGGTGAATAAATACACGCATGAGAATGGCGAACACTTGAAAGAGGCAAGAAAAAGGAGACAATGGTCTTTCTTGAACCAAACATAAAGTCGAAAGGGAGCAGCAGAGCGCTTCGGCTGCCCTTTCGATGTCGCAAAGGCAGGTAAACGGGAAGAGCAAGGTCCATCGCATCGCAGCAGATGAGTGCGTGACAAACATAGAGCTGTCTATGACCCTAATAAGAGCTCATATATGATGACGAATACATTGAGACCAATCAAAGGTACTAAAAGGAGTCAATGAAACTGCCGGAACAAAAGACGTGCTACTTACTCCGTAATAGGGTTCTAACGGCTGCAATAAGATTTATCAAGCGAGCTTTGATGCTCTCTTCAGCGACTTGGTCATAGCCGTTGTACGTTTGTTGGGCAGTTTGGGATGCAGACCAGCCAACTATCGAGTAAAATCATGTCCAATGAGAAAAGAAACGTCAGTGTAAGTCAACCAGCGGAAACAAGTACGACATAGGTGAAACAGGCCACGTCAACTCACTGCGTGCTAGGAAACGCTCCTCGTTCAGAATAGCAATAGCGTTGACAAGTAGTAAAGGAACATAAAGTACGTCCAAAAACCCGAAGAATAGAGCCATGGTTCAAATTTGCTGAAACAGTCGGGTCGAAGGTGTAGCTGTGAGTTATCGTGTTCCATTCCAATCCTACGACTCCAGATGCAATCCCTAATACGTAGTGCGCTAACTATAACAAATTATTAATAACCAGATATCCTGATACTTCTCCAGTTTCCCGGACGCGGCCCCAACGAGTTTCACGTATTTTTGCCGCGCCATGTCTCTACCAAAGAAGAGGGATTTCGTTGTCCGAC
This sequence comes from Serendipita sp. 400, assembly GCA_019627735.1. Lineage (NCBI taxonomy): Eukaryota > Fungi > Basidiomycota > Agaricomycetes > Sebacinales > Serendipitaceae > Serendipita > Serendipita sp. 400. The sequence continues at coordinate 14,634 of WSTP01000001.1, forward strand.
TATGTCCCAACAGGTCAAGAGCACATTGCAACGCAAGGAGAAATTAAAGATTTTAACAACAAGGAGAAGCGACAAGCAAAACGGCGTGTTGTTAAACAAGGACGAGGAAACTTGTTCGATAGCCTCTCCGATGCCAAACCAAAAGTCGCCAGGAACCTGAAACATCATCTTCAGCATAAAATCCCATTGCGACCGACCCCCGAAAAGCCCTGGTTCAAGACCTACAAGATCAGAGAAAAGGTTTGTCGCTGGTTGGTTGTCACGCTCAGGGTTTTGGCACTTACCTTTTTTTTTTTTCGTATTCCTTAGCTGGATGCGCGAACGGTCACTCTTCATGTGAGCCATCGGAAGTTGAACAAGCTTGCAAACCAGATTTCAGGAAAGCCACTCGATTACGCCATTCTCCAAATGCAGTTCAGTGAGAAACGAGTGTCATCTCAAGTACAAAGGCTTTTGCTTGAGGCAAAGCAAAGAGCGAAAGAGTTGCAAATGAACCTAGATGCGATGGTTGTAGAACAGGCCTGGGTCGGTAAGGGTGCTGATATGCCGACGCGAATTGACATTCGTGCTCGAGGGAAATTCGGTATCAAACGAAGGTCTCGATCACATATAACGATCCGACTTGGCAGAGGCACATCGCCTCAGCAAGCTTTCGAGAAAAAGGCTCAACGGCGTCTTGACAAGATCAAACTAGCGGAGTCTTTCGCAGAAGAAAAGAAAGTTAGATATACGCGGCCTCAATGGGCTTGGTAATCACATTTTTATACTACCAGTGTCACTATCGAACGTCAAGAATAGATGGTTCTGCTTCCCCCCGCTGAATCATTACCTTATTCTGTTCTCTATTCTCTTTTATTAACAATACGAAGAGCAGCGGGGCTAAAGTAGCCGTTTCGAGTCATGGAGAGTGTGCCAAGATGGATGTGGCAGAGACATTTCCTTTCCTTACCATGTCTCTCGTTCACTCCTTCCTACGGCCCACAAGCAACATTGCCATTCTGAAGGTCTCACAATAAGGATACCATGAGCATCGCTGCTTGTAGGACAACATCATTCACATCGCTTGTCCTTCGCAAGTTTGTCCAGACTTGAGATCATTTGGGCTGTCACAACTTAGATACTCTTATCAGGGAAATATCTTCCTCAAGAAGTAGTATTTGGTATACTCCATGATCAGTTAACATATAACTTGGATTTACAGTATCTATGGAAAGGACGGGTGATCACGTGACTGACACCATCCTAAATCGGGGTACGGGACACTGAAGGCTCCTATAGACAAAGTAAGTATTAGAAGCAGAGCAAAGTTCTATATATTTCTCACTACGCACTTAATAGCCGAATTCACTCTTCATTTGCAATTGCGGTCTCAGTCCGTTCATCGGCCAGAGCTACCCCTCGCTCCAGAGGACCCATGGGTGCTCATATATCGAGTCCTTACCTTCTTCAACATGTGTTTCTTTGTACTTTCCTCTATTTGGAGACTATAACTAATTGTACGACCCTCCGGCTGGCTCGTAGGTCTGGCGCTCGGGAGGACATTGTCCTCCTGGACCGTGGGGCTTTTACCCAAAGATGGGCAAAATTCTGCCTGCAGTCTGCAGCGTGTTTCCAGCCTCAGCTATGGCCGCCAGATCCACCTTCCTATCCACTTCGCATTGTCCCCAACCACCTAGATGGCTTTGAAGCCAGTCTGGCTTGCCATTTCGGCTGAGCAGATCAAATCTAAAACCACATCTGAATTGTAAAACATGCGTCTTCGGTGCCAGGAGATGGCGATAGACTTTCCAGGTGGCCAAAGCCTGGTCCTTTGGGTATAAAACCCTGGTGGGGGATCCAGACGTAAACCCTCGTCTTTTAAACCTTTCTACATCATTCATACTGCCAAATATGTCGTCTGTTCTGCGTTCCCCGCCCTGTATGTACAAAGTATCGCTACCTCTTCTATCCCTCCACTGACCCGTGTGCTATTAGCAACTTCATGTGATTCAATAGTGACTCCTGGCCTACCAGAGGATCATACTACCACATATACGACTCCCTCAGCCACGTCTTCTGGCCTTTGGTTCATACCTGACCGGGTGCCATTGCCCCCTCGAAATCGATGTGGACCTTCTCACTCCACACGCAAGCCATTCTTCCATATTCCTCGTCCCCGCAATGCCTTCATTTTATTCCGCTCGCATTTCCATACGATGCAGGTCTTACCCAGTGATTTGGACTTCTGTCGAGACCATCGCCAGATCTCCCGTATTGTCTCGTTTGTATGGGCAAGTCTTCCAATCAAGGAGAAGAAGCGCTTCTTCCGCCTAAGTGAAGAAGAACTTCTGGTCCACCAAAAGAATTACCCCCTGTTCGTGATTCCTGCCAAGGAGACGAAACAGAAACTCAACAAGTATGAGGCATCACATAAGGGAGGTCACCTCTCACCCGAAGAGCTTCATTGTAAGCGTATTGCGGAACTAATCCTCAGCGGTTTCCAGAAGGACGAGCTCGCTCTCAAGATTCAAGAGCTCGCCCCTGTGTACGCTACTCGCAAAGCTCCCCATCAGATTCATAGAGGAGAGGATAATATAGTGGACGCACCTACGCCGCTTGATATTACCCTTAACGACACAGGGATGGTTCGAGAGGAGGGGCCAACTCCCTATGCTGGTCCAGCTGGTCTGAGACAAGCCGGGAAATTAGGCAAGCTCGCTTCATCTACCAAGCCAAAACGTCGTTCTTCCATTTCTATTTCGAAGATGAGCAGGCCGTCGATGACTGTTTCCATCTATCAGAGGATGGTCAATCCTCCTCGTCGCCATAGAGCCCAGGTCTCGTATGCGGAAGACGGATCGGACGGAGAAATCTCAGAGGACTGGACCAGCTCAACGATGTTCCACGCTGTAAGCATAATTAATCATTTGATCCTAGTTTTCCGCTCAGAAACCACGTCAGGAGTCATTGATCGCTTGTGGTAGCGATCAGTCTATTCCGCCTTTTAGCGATTCTGAGGATAGCCTTACCTCGGTATCTCGTCAAGCTCTAGATCCTGATCCAATTTGTGATGCTATGGACGCACCGTCCGCCATTCACAAGCCAGCAGATCACTTCGTCAGTTGGATCGAAGAGGAGGCTTCGGACAACGCGTTCAACTGTGATAATCTCATCAATTCCTCGAATCTTGACTCTATTTCACGCCATTTCGAATTGAATGCTAGCTGGGTTTGTGACGAAGAAACAAATGTTTACGATCTGGAGTACCAGATATTCGCTGAACGAGGTCGAACGCCGTTTGTCCCAGATGTGTGCAGTCTGGAAGAAGCAGAGGTTCCAGACTGCCAGGAGGCATGGATGGACTACCTCATTCTCGGGTGAGGATGGCATTGGGCCGGACTCATCCTAACCAGCCATACTGTCCACCTCGTGTGTGCGGCCAGTCAACATCCTGAAATACTGCTCGTTGACTCCCGGTCCGTTCGCTTTCTTCATATGTAATTACATCCGTTGTCGTTCCAGCTTTTTCTAAGCATCCCGTCGTCCCAATGAGTCCCGCCATTCCTGTTCGTTCTGAGAACCGATGCTTCTACTGCACGTCCGATTGTCTCATTACGTTGCTAGGCCTTTCAGTACAGTGATCTATAATCTGTCGATACGTTTGGACAGAAAGCTTTCGCATAACTCAATGAAATCCTGCCCATCCGGGTAGATAACATATGAGCCATACGATTCATACCGGGCTGCACCTATATGGTATCACTTATTGAAAGCGAAGTCACGTAGGAATGAACTGGCACCACATGTCACATCGGGACACGGGCTACCAAGGCGCATCAAGAATTTCCTGTATCTCAGAAACCCACACGCTATCAATTCACAAGCGTTAGGCCAATAAACGCTCACTATATGCCGTAACCTCAGTTAGAGGTTGCCGGAATTCGCGAAGCAATCGCCAATCGATCGCTATCAATAGATTTTGAGGTTAGATCCAAATGGGTCAACAGATACGGGTGCAATATATAGCCGCTACAGCGGAACAACCATCTCACAAATCTCAACGAACAAACATAGAGAGTATATTCTGCAACCAGGCTCCATAACGGCTACCTCACACAGCCTTATTGTAATAAATGAAAAGGGGGGCAACCGTGGATACAGATGCGATGTCCCACGGGGTGTGTACCGTTCACCTGTACCACTTTAAAATTTGGATCTATGTCGCGGATGAGGTCGTTGGAAGACGACTACGGTACTTAAGGAACATTTTTCAACATAGGAGGTACTACTGTTCTTCCTTCCGACTTTAGGGCCCATTAAATCGAGTACGTCCCTCAAGAAATTCTTTACCATTTGGAGCCGGGGAAGCTGATCACATGCTCGATTAGATCCAGATCAATCTTCATGGAAAGCGCTAACAGAGAAACTGAGGACATGGCTCAAACGTCCAACTCTTATCCATGGACGGAGCCCCTAAACCCCCTCCTCCCACATCATTCTGTGCGGCAATTCATAGATCAAACTGCGTACCAAGATCATCTTCCTACCGATGTTCAGGATGAATTTTCAACCCAGGTCCCTCCCCCAGAAGAGCAGTGGCCTAACCCATTTCCATTTCACGCTATGCCATCGAGTATGACACTCGATTATCATCCAATCCAATCGCCTCAATATCCTTTAGTCGGAAGTATTCCTCCTCCCTCCGCGTTCCCATTACAGGGAACTCCCACTGAGTCGGCACCGCTAGATACTTTTTATCATATCTCCCCCGATATACACGTCATTCGCTCTCAAAACATGGCAACCGGCTCTATAGGGCTGGGAGATCTTCACAAGAACCAAGGTCGGTTTGTCCCTCCATCCACGCAAGCGCCCGTGCTGGCTGTCACCGAGGTGGGACCCAGCGGCACGAGTGTTAGAAAAAATACTCCCAAGTACATGTGCCCAATTTGCTCGAAACTCTATCATCATAAGAAAAGAGTTGATGCATGCCTTAACAAGCACGGGAACGAGCGGCCGTTCATCTGCGGCGGTGAATGTGGAAACCGGGGATGGTATGTAGCACCGAATGATGCTTCTTAGTGTATTTTGAGCAACTAATGATGTCATGAACTAGTGCCAGGACATTTTCTAACCCAGAAAGTCATGCGAAGCACGTGCAACCCCGTTTTGTGACGTGTCCCGAGTGGTTGGTGATCAGTTTCATTGCTGAAGTGAGATGCTAACATATATTAAAGCGGGAAGACAGGATATAAATCCAATATCCGACGTCACGAGCGTAGTTGCTCCAAAGGCTACACCTCTAATCAAGGTTCACAAGAGGATTGAGCGTCTTACCAAGAGTCCAGGCGTCTATACTGGATCAAATGACCTCATAATCTCCCGTCGCCAAGCCTCATCTACTCTTGCTTTGTTATCCAGCCAATACTTGTTTTGCGCGCTATTAAAGTCAAGCGGGAGCCGGTTTCCAGCACTATCGATTAGCCTAAAGAACTATTTACAGCTTTGAGTATCTTTATTTTCCCAATAATCGCCGTGGACCCTTTGTCTCCAACTGATTTCGAGCCGTGGCGGTTTGACAGTACAGTCTTCCAACGAGGTGGACAAGTATGTTACAATATTACCCTATGGGTATCCCTTGTCAGCTTAATTTATAGCCCTGGTGGTCACGCATGCGGCTTCAATGGAATTTTATTTATTTCTATTCCCTGGACCCAGCATTCAATTGATATGAAAGGAGCCTCACTGGTGCCGCTTCAATGAGGTATGCATCTGGTGGCGTCATTCGGATATCGCGGCTTCACTACGCGTGACGGTTGGTCACATAACTCTACCCTTTCGGGCGTAGCTCTTCCGATGCCAGGCTCCTTGAATCGGTTCAAATTCAAATGACCTCTTGAGGCCTCAGGTAAGCTTTAGAAGACTTGAGACACATCAAAGAGCTGCCCATTCGACATCGCGAAATTTGGTACTGGGCATGTACGAAGCTAGCTCGCTCTGTCGAAGTATTTGTCACCCTTTCTGGTGCTCCTGTTGCCGCATTACATACTCGAATCGTTTTCTCACCAGAGCCAGAGACGATATGCCGACCATCCGGAGAGTATGAGACTTCATTGAACACGCCGGTAATATATCAAATAAGAACTCATATTGAGCATAGCTTCCGATACAGCAGGGTATGTACGGCGTGAATACAAGGTGGAATGATGAAGCAAAGCACATGAAGGAAGCCAGACTAAACCGACCACCGAAACCAATATTGATATGTATAAGCTTATGGGTCCAGATTGGGCGATCCAGTACACCGTTTTTCGTGACGCGTCTTGTTTGAGCGATGACCCGTTTTGTGACTGGCCGACATCAGGTTGGTTAGCCATCTGTATAGAGACCAGATAAAGAGGCTATTTACCATTTAGAGCACGTCACGGTGCGTTTATCCAATGGCCTTGTATGCTTGAGGATGTCTTCACGACCTGCGAATGATTTCTGGCTGAATGAGATAGACATGAAAGATTAATCGACTTGGTCTCTTTCCAAACAAGTAGGGATAATAGACGCACCAATTCGTGACACCACAGCCTCCATCACATCTATAGGGTTTATCCCCACGGTGTCGATTCGCACATGCATCGGCTCGACTAGACCTAGGATAAACTTTTTGGCATACGGAGCACGGGTACTTGCCTCTGCCGGCAAGTCCCTCGCTCTCAAGGTTCTCCTTATATGATTGCAAGCACAGTCCCGAAGAAATAGCCGGATATGCAGGGGGAGCAATGGCGGGTGTATACCGCATGGTCGAAGTTGCCGAACCGTCATCAGATCCGTTGGCAGCATTTTGTGATATAATCCAGGAAAACGTTTGCCCATGATTGGTCGCTTCTGACGGGAAATAGTTGGAAGCATGAGAGGAAGTATGTCCGGAAATCTCTTCCACCCAATCTTTGGGAAAGTGATTCACCTTATCTTCATAAGAGGAAGAGTATGACGGTAGCGGTTCTTGGGAGGATACTGAATACGGAGAAGAGGTTGTGGCAGGTCGAGGTGATGACCTCACGTTCCAGTCGGGTACCTTTGGCGAGGGTGTGCGGTTATCAATCGAATCACCTTCCTTCTGGGCAAATTTTGGTGCGTATATACTGGGTGAATCCTCTCTGTTGCGCGGCTGTATGTGGCTATTGTAAGTGCACGATTCATTGATCTGTGCCCCAATCCTTGTCATACCCCAGCCGGCCGTTTGAGCGTTAAAAGAGTACGGTAGTACTGTGGTATATTGTTGAGCGGGATAAAAATTCGGATTGTGTGGAGGTTGTGGTCGAGGCGGACTATTGAACATCTCATAGCCGAGTTGTATCGGAGGCTCAAGACATCCGAGCTGCATTTTCTGAGCGTATAATAACCCTGGATCATAGTGACTCGATTAGGACCAAAAGGGAATAGGCAAAACAGCAACCGAACCCACCCTGGTTGACATCTACTGGACGACTAGCGTGGTTAGGATCTAAACCTGAAGATTGTTAAGTTTTCTTCCCCTCGTTATGTACGTGATACGCACCAAAGTAACTACTCATCGCTAACCCTGGGATGGCGTCTACCAACCAAACCCTTGAGTCCCTTTTATGACAATTCTGCCCAGGGATGGATACTGCCGCCTTCCATGAGGCCTCCTAGTGTTAAAGGTAGTTTGAGACGATCAGCTGGGAAGATCACGCTGTAACCGCAACGGCGAGTCGCTGGGTCTAGGCAGACGCCCTTTCCCGTAGGCTAAACCGACAGCCAACCAGCGATCCGGTGAATTCATGGCACTGCTGTTCATTCATTGGTTAAGATTGTTGACAAGTGCTCGTACTGGTTGATCTCGTGGCTGAACAGGCGAGGACCTAGGGGGGTAAGTCGTGTCTAGGGGTCGGTGAACTTGCAACTTACGAGCGGATTACATGTGCATTTATCTTCAATTTCAGTAAACCTGCACTTCGATTCACCGCTTGATGCTATACCAATCGTACTGTACTGCTATTGAACTGTGGGCAAGGAATCCGAACCAATCCCTCACAGAACTGCCTTTTTTCAGCAATTATCAATTCCAAGGAAATTTCTGAGTATGATCTGATTGGTCAGCCTGTCAGACAAGCCACCCCTTGAGCAGGATCACCCTCAGATGAGCAGCGATTATGAATCTGATGATGATGTTAGATGTCAGATGATTATTGGAAATATATGAAAAGCCATTGAAGCTATATCCTACTGTCGTAAGTGGCGCAGGTATGCTTATTCTCTGTGAAAGGCTGTAAACCCAATTTCACCATATATGGTAACCGTCCCCCAGGCTAATGCATCTCAGTTATGAGAAAATTTTCAAAGTATTTGGGAATCATGAGATTGCCCGATATCGAGGATCGTGCACCCGATGGGCGCTCGGCTGACGCTGGCTACCTGGTTTGGCCACATTGAGCAAGCGGGTCGACTTCGAATCAATAATTTCACCGGAAGGAAGTTCCAGAATGGGTTTCAAGCCCTCTCTGCTGTATTCTGTATGCCCGTCGCACATTTGATTGGCGAAACGACAGGATTCTGATATAAGAAATTAAAAGGCAACCAGCTTGGGGGAATACATTGCGTTTACGCTTAGACCATACCCCAAAATTGAATTTTGGCCTACATCCCAACCTGGAGAACGGCATAAAGTGCTATGAATTACATAGGATGGACAAGTCCGTGGAGAAAGGAGTGAGATGCGTTGATCAACGATCCAAACGGATTACATATCCCAGTATAGGAGGATTCTTGGCGTCAAAGCACCCGTGTCATGGACGCATAGACCAATCATATATGCATACAAGCACTTTTTTCTTGGTATTATTACTTCATATAGATCGTGCGGGTATATACTGAAACAATCGTCCTGCATGGAATCGATTAGGGGATCAAAAGCATTATTGGTGGAGGCGTTGACGACAGCTCTTTTGATGCCGTTTAGAATTACGGCGGTATCCTAGCTTCCCACTATTGAAAATCGTTAACGTACTCAAGCCATGTCGAATTGAGAAAACAACTTACCATAGCTCGCAGGTAATGTATCGGGTTTCCGATTTATGCTTGGAAAGGCATTCTGAGCCATAAAATGCCTTATTGCTATTAGGAGCAGATTAACGAGAGATATCGAGAGGAATGGAAACGGATTGAAACTTCGCTCAACGCTTACCATTCCTGGTTACCGCAGTCTCCATTGCAAACGTAGGGGCGCCTTCCTTTGTGCCTATTTTCGCATGCTTCTAATCTACTACGCTTTGGGTACGATTTCTGGCACTCAGAACAACAATATTTCCGTCCGCGCTGTGTATTGTTTTCATTTGTGTTATGGATCGGCTGTGACTGTCCCCCAGTTGTCGAGGAACCGGCTGCAGGGTCCTGTGTGTTGGGAGAAGGCGTAGAAGGTACCACAATCCTTTGGCTTCCCGCCTGTTCTGATTGAGGGTCATTCCAAAGGGGCATGGGGAACAGTCCCGGTTCATAGATAGTGTGAGGGTACCTAGGATAGATGAAGCTTGGTGGTATGTGGCCTTCTTCTGGAATCGTGGTATGATTCGGTAAATGTTCTTGTCGAGGAATTAGACGGAGCCCAAGGTTATAAGCGTGCCCATGCAGAAATGAATTTGGGTCTTGAGGTGGTGACAGGTTTTGAGTGAGAGCGGAATCTACTCGTGCTGCATGTGCGCCTCGATGACTCGCCGCTGTCTCGTTCTCTTGGAGTTCTGAGTGGCGTGAACAGTCGTCGAACAAGGTCGGATCAACACCGCCATGATAGAAACCTGTGGGGGTCAGCGCGTAAGAATTTGACGGTTGATTATATTGGGGGACGCCATTGAGAGCGGATACACGCGATGTTGACGCCTCCCCGGCCACTGGAGATAGACGCGGAGAATTGGAATCAACGAATGGGGACCCATCGTGATTGAGTTGACTCCGCCTACTCCGATTAGTTGGATCCGCCTGCCGGACGCCAGAACGCTGGCGCGTAAGGAGCCTGTCACTTCTATCCTCATTGTAGATTCCGTTTCTGACTTGGGTGGCCCCTCCATTACAACCTAGTGCGGTTGGGTTCTCTGGAGCAAAATAGAGATGAACGAGTTGCTCTGGAAGCCGGGACTAGGAGCTATGTCACGTACCTGGGCGAATTCGGTTATATTCGCGGCGAGGATTAGGTCCAGAAGCTAAAAAAGATACCAAAGTTAGCATGTACGAGGATCAAAGTTGAGGGGGTTATGACCTTGATTACGAGACATCGGTTAAGCAGGGATATTTTGGTTTAACTTTGTTCAACACTCGTCCTCTGGCATTTTATAACAAGGAGAACGTCGAGAGAGCCTATATATTCGCCTTCTTGTTCACCTTTCGCATGGATATCTCGTCCTCGACGCATGGTAGCAGACAGGTTTGCTGCTGTTTCCTGGTGGAAGAATTATTAAAAATGCAGTGAAATGGGTCACTCTCAAATTGCTGGTCAGTTAAAGTCTACTCACGTGCCACAATGCTCCGAACATACCCCCGCATCCGTAGAGAAGCCCCTTCGCCACAGAAAAGTCGTAAAATAACTTGAGGAAACTATTATAATTATAAATTATAAGCTATTGTTTTTCGGAGGATAAGGGATCCTGGAGGAAGGCTGTACGGTGCTTTTCAGTGACATTGGGATCAGGTGGCAGTAGGAGAAAGGAAGAACTGAGGCTCCGCCTGGATTAGATTTGTATGTGGTGCTGTGGATGTGGTCAAAGCAATAATACAGTTGGTGCACCAGCCCGGAGAAGCGCCAGTGCTTTCAACCATCCAGCCAATCTCACGACCTCCTGAGTAATAATGCTGTAGCACGATGGGACGAGATATGAGGATATAGGTAGTGATCTTGCGGTTTAAATACTTACAAAGAGTGGTTCTAGCGCCTTTCCTATCCAAGTTCGGGTAGGAGTGATGGAAATGCTTCCTTCGTCGCACCTTCGTTTCGGGAGCGGAACGGGCAGTTTGAAACGTGCCTAATGCGCTAATGCCCATGGATACCTTGAACTATCGATCACACGAGGAAGAGAGCTCCGTTGGTCCCCCCGCGATCAGTCTGATCGCAATGCCGAGCCACCTAAACTGAACAGTGAATTATCGAAATATTCGAGGTAGCTCGGTTGAAATTGACGAACAGGGCAAAGAAAATATGGTCAAATCACGGAAATCCGTGGGAGATGCAGGCACCCTCCATGGAGCAATCTGCACCTGGTAGTGTTCGAGGCCATCCTTCAAATTTTTATCGATCGTGATGTCACTGGGATGCTGTGTAGATCCCTCAAATCACTATAGCTCATCCTCCGATTGGACCCGAGACAATTGGTTGGGACCAAGTCTCAGCTTACTAACCAGCCAAATTGATTTGAAGTAGCCAATGGGATAGCACCATAGAATTACTCTATTTGAGCTTAATGTAGAATATTGAATGTTCCAAAAATCAGAGAAACCGCCTCCTATTTCATCCTGCCTAAGCATCCGGCCACCTCGCGGCGAGGAAAACGTGTAAACTTGGCGATTTTGGGCGTGGAAAGTTGAGGAAAAGGGTAAGCTGTGGTCAATATCTTAGTGGAAGAGTGTTTCATCCCCACCTTTTCCATCCTCCACGGGGCACACCAACAATGGCGGAGACGAATAGTGTCTACGAGAGCGCAGAGTTTGCCCCTCTCGAAGGACGTCACGTTTATCCCCCCCTCTGCTCTGTGACTCGTGGATGCCACTCAGATCGACCAATTAACAGCGCACCAAGCGGAAATTCCCGCCCCTTCCTTTCCGAAACCGTAGAATCACTTGATGATACCAGAATTTCACACTGGTCGAGATGAGATGTACACTTATCGCCCGATGTGCTGAGTAGGAGGAGCGGAAAGGCGGCCGAAGTGAGTCGGAGCTGATGCCCAATATTGGTGATCCGGAGGACAGGATGAACTCCTTACGGTACAAATGAAGCTCTTTTTGTTGTATGCGACGGATTATGATAGGGATTAGGGAGCGAGGGAGGAGACAGAGAATCCATCAGCCGTCTCCCTCAGGTCTCCTTTAGGAGAATGCGATAGAAAATGACACAGAATTGGGAAAAAATGGTCTTTATCACCGATGATACTTTTGATAGAATAATAACTCTGGACGAGCCCATCAGTACGATATGAACCACCCTCGTCGCGCCGTTCGGCAGTCGAGGAGGCATTAGACGGGGAGCAAAGTGTGCGAGAAACTCTAAATACTTGTTCAGGAGCGCCTAATACGAAAGCAAGGTATCCGGCCGCCTTGCTGCGGTTTGGACTCGACCGCCTTTGCACCAAAGTTCCAAAAGACACACGTTGATGAGAATTTTCATCGCTATTAACCCCCCTATAGTCACTGAAGAACATCTAGTCAACGATACTAGCGATAACAGCCCGCGAGGTGCGAGGGTATGAAGATATACCCTCTATCACGTCCTTACATTTCTACGCTTACTATCTCCTCGTAACTACTTTCAAGAGATTTTCTCTACTCACCAACACGCTCTGGAATAAGCCAAACGCTGATGTCGTTTACTCACGCCATACTCACTGGAGTCACCAACGACCCATGGTTCGACACACGCCTTCTGCGCTCTCGGAACGTACGCAATAGTTATGCTCTTGCTCTAGGAATGCGAGGTAGAAAATACAAGGATAAATTCGGAATTAAAGATGCGGAAGTACCACTTCAGTACCGAGCCGTGTGCTTCATCAAGGGAGCTATAGGTAAATTCAAGTGCTACATTGATTACTCAGAATATCTGCTACGCGCTTCTGGTGAACTACCTAGTTGCTTGTCGAACGTGAAATGCGTTTTCGCTGGGTCCACCAAAATGGGAGTAGAATACACGCTTAATGTATCAATTAGACTCAAAGTACACGCATGGAACGAAGTGAGTGGCTATAAATTATTCATTGACACGTTCACCCCTGGTTCAATCTTACAGGGACCATTCCCATTGGGAGAGTGGGACCAAAAGGAGCGGGAAAGGGGAAATTGGAAACCTAAATAATCACGAAGATGACATATATTGGAAAGACGGGCTAGCCACTGCTATTTTCGGAATCCTACCCCTAGCCAATGGACAACCTCCGGCCCACGAATCGTCGAAATGCTAGAACGACAAGTTATACGTTATTCGGCAATGCACTTCGATCACCAGCGTCTATACAATTCCAAGTGGAGTGGCTATGGCTCTGCGGTTTCGCAATCATGGGTACTCCAAGACGGAAAATTAACTTCGCCACGAGCAATTTACGGTCTTTAGTACTTTGACTGACCATAGTCGCGATATTTTCTCGTGTTTGCCACACATTTTCCAACCATTGAAGGTGAACCAACGCCTCGCTTGCCGCCTTGATGGGAGATATATCAGGGCAAGTAGACGTGCCATACTGATGGGTTGGATTAGGACGCAGAGTTGACGATTCACGCAGAGTAAGTGCCGTGTGGCTGTAACTTGATTGCCCTCCAAAGCACAGCCAGCGGGCCGAACAGGGGTCATATCCGTGTCTATAGAGGTCTCAAGATATAGGTCTGCTGGTTCAAATTGGCGAGACGAATGATGGCTATTTTTGCCTCGATACCACCTATGGGCTGCACGAAACCTGAGGAACCTGACTAGCGGTGAAACGTCGGAAGAGAGAGGAACGGAAAACGAGCGAGAAGCTATGAATAGAGGGAAGCATGTGCAGCAGCCCGCTAGAGTCGCCAATTAGCGCGGAGGGCATTTGCGAAGCTTGCCCGAGGACTGGAAAGCGAGTCGAGGCTGTACGACAACAAATGAGTTGTGTGGTTGGGCTATGCGGCAAGGAAGAGAGGGAAAGAAGAATAAAATTGTGCAGGACAGTTATAGAAGCATCTGAGACATCTGTGAGTATATGAGGGTTGGTATATATATAAGACCAGGGGGAGGCGCTTCTGTGAAGGGGTACCCTCAGCCCGTCTAGCTCTCTTATCTCTCGTCTCTTTGCTCTTTGCTCCTTTCCTCCTTTCTTCTTTCCTCTTCGCCCTCCTCGCTCTCCCTCCTCTCCCGCTGTCACTTGCTTGTCCATTTGGTCCCCGCCAAGGCGCCATCCATCTCAGGAGATTCGCAATCTCCGTATCGTTGATTGGTCGCTTACAAGTCTCCGTCGCTTTACCACCAACGCACAAGGGCAATCCCAGCCTCAGGTTGGCAGCCCTGAGACAAGCCAGCGCGGAGGGTCCGTTCTCCCATTCAAATCCGATATCGGTGGGTGCCGCTCTGCAGCCGTCTTTGGCAGGTCAAGCAAATAGGAAATAGCTCAATACAGCCGGTACGTGATATTTCCTCTGACAGCTTATATCTTTCGTCTCGAGGACTTTCTTCTTTGGCGACTCCCCCCGGCCCATCTCGGGTCTCTCTTTGTCTTCAACCTTCGACCGCTCCTCGTCGGCGTCGCTACTGCTGCTGCTGCTCCCTGGTCTGTTCTTTAGACAGTCTACAGCGAGAGAAAGGATATCGTTCATCCAACATCCTCCAGCAGCCATTCCCTTGTTTGCGCTTCCCCGCCGTCGTTTCGACACACCGAGCTGACCGTCTGATATAACTTTTTTTGGCATACTAATAATCACCACTACTACCAACTACAACACTCGTTTTACAACCTACAATCTTTTACTACAAACACTTGTTTCGTATAAATTTGAACAACCAGACCTATAATAGTATTCGACCATGTTCGCCGCTGTCAGCCTTATCCTCTCCGCCCTTTCTGCGTCTACCCTCGTTCTCGCCGCCCCAAGACCTATTTCGCAACCTGCACTCGAGAAGAAGAGCGCACTTCCGACTCATTGGTATCACAAGAGGGACCATCCTGTCCACGAACTGTTCCGTCGAGGCCCAGGAGACGATCCTCTCCCTGCCGTAGGTTCTCCTGGTACGTTCTTATTTCATATATCTTACCATCTTTTCTCGATCTCTTTCTTCTCTGAGATGCCATTTTGAACTCACACGACCCAACCCCAAACAGAATGGGCCGCCAATTTCGCCGGCGTGGGTCAAACCCCCGAAAACAACATCCCTCAGAAATGGTTGGATGCGCTTGCAGCTGCCGAACATGCTGGTCTTATCCCCAACTTTGCCCCCGCGTTGACGACGGACGGAGGGCTTACGACCTCTAGCTATCCACCTGGCACAAACGCGGGACAAGAACCTATTTGCTCTTCCATGTATCAGTGCAGACACAAGGACGATGTCTGGGATGCGCCCGCCAACATGATCGGTCTCAGCGTCGACGATGGACCTGTCAGCTACCCAACTGCCAGCCCAAGGTTGTACGACTTTTTGAAGGCGAACAACCAAAAAGTCACTCATTTCATGATTGGAGCCAACATCCTCGGAAATCCGCAAATGTTCCTCAGGGCGTACGAGGAGCTTGAAGGTGAGTGTCCGACATCCCTACCACCTTCCCTCTCTTCCGCAAAGGGATTCTGATTAGATATTTCCTTTGCTTTGTAGACGATATTGCAGTTCACACCTGGACCCATCGTCACATGTCCACCCTTACCAACCGCCAGCTCGTTGCCGATCTCGGATGGACGCTGCAGATCATCCACGACTCGACCGGTGGTCGTGTACCCCAATACTGGCGTCCTCCATTCGGAGATGCAGACAATCGAGTGCGCGCGGTTGCGATGCACGTCTTTGGGATGACGACCGTCATCTGGAATCAGGACAGTCAAGACTGGACGATGGCTGCCCCCGGTGGAACGACACTGCCTGCCATTCAAGCCGCGTTCACGCGCTGGTTGAACGGACCCCGTAATCCGGGTTTGATCGTGTTGCAGCACGAGATCACGGCTGACGACGTCACGGCGTTTATCAACATGTACCCGCTCATCGCTGCCGCTTCAGAAGCTGGACGAGCACAAGGATTGGAACCCTGGCGTGTAGTCAGCGTCTCTCAGCTATTCGACGGTTCAGCGGATGGGACCCAAGGAAGTTCAGAACACGAAGGATGGTATCAGAACAGTTGGAACAATACGGCTCCCGTAGACGATGTGGATATCATCGACGGTGGTTATGCAGCGTCTATTTCGGATGCTAGCTTGACTGCCAGCGCAACTCCTACGTCTCGTGCTGCGAACGGAACAGTTCCAGGCGGTCCGACGGGGACGACGATACCCACACAGAGCGTCTCGATCAATTCGGCGACAGTTGGAAAGAAGGGTGTCTGGGCGACAGTTGGTCTAGGACTCGCGGGCGTTTTCACCTTGGTGTTATAGTCAGCATACCAACGGCTCGAACTCGCCTCCTCCTTTTCCTGAATATCGGGATGGAGCAAACGACCGATTGACCGACTGCGCGTCCGCGTCTACGACCTTGTCAAGAAACTTGTCAGCCTTCTCTCACCTGTTGGGTTCCCCGCTTTTCACGCCCCCCTTTTTTTTGGATAACTGGAATGACTACTGCTCACTGTTGGATCTTGTCTACTGTTCATTGTCACTACTATCACCACCCACCTCGCCCTCACCTTACACGACTACCGCTTTTCAGCATATCAGGCACAAATGCCCCTCTCGTTCGCCCTTGGACTCTCCGACGAGGCGCGCTTCATCACGAATGGACACTTGTCTCATGATCACGGACTTTCATATCTACCGCTCTCCTGTTTTCCCAATTTCCGTCTCCGATGTCCACCTATTCGGTTCACGTCACAACTAGACGATTGGTGGACGGATGAACTCTTTGGAAGAAGGATCAGATGCGGCTGTCTGACATATTACGTACATTTTCTCGTTTCTCCAACCGCCCCCCCCTTCCCTTTGCATCTTTTTGCACTTTCATTTTCAGCTTTTCACTGTACCATGCATGTTGTCATGTCGCATATAGATGGACGATTCTCACCTGTGTTTGTGGGTCGCCAGCTCGGACAATTTTGGACTGTTTTCTTCTTCATCATTTTCTTGGACGTTCTCCCCTCCCTCTCTCCCCCCTCCATACTCTCTGGTTCTTTGGCTGGCTTTGACGGGTGTTTTCGTTCGCTGCTCTGCTCTCCATCCACATCCTCCTTCCCGCATCGATCCTCTCTCTTTCTTCTCCCCCTCCTCTATCCTTACTCCTCACGCTCTATTGGGCCGGCGCGAGTCGAGCCGAGTCGATGGAGAGCAGCAGCAGGTTTGTAACACCTCCGATCCACCATTGTAGCCAGATCCCTTCCCTCCCTTCCCTTCCTTGTTGATAGAGTACATACTGTTTTAGTCGTCCCATACGCTCCTTTATAATCGTCCCTCGCTCCTCGCGCTCCTTTCTGTGTACGACCCCCCTTACCAACTCTACGCCGCCTTCCGCCTCCATCTCCGCCTTCCCCTCCCCCCCCCTTCTCGATATCCTCCTAACCGCCGATAATTAGACTAGCTAGCATTATGCTAGAGTTTTTCTGTACTGGAGAAGGGAATAAAAGAACCACGTACACTGTGTACCTGCTCATGTTAAGCATCCAGCCACTTTAAATTTTGCGCGACATGACATTTACACTACAAATGTTTGTCTGGGAGAATTGTCCTTTGGACTATGTATTAAGAGTGAGGTTTGTGTATTTGGGAGTAGAGGATCGAGCTATTACACATTCGTACTGATAATATAACACTCGTGGACAAAAATGAGAGTGGTGTAAAGAGCGGTACAAGCAAAGGAGAAGTGGGGGAGAACCAAGGGGAAGGAATGAACAGTGATGTTCACGCTCTTATATCCTTGGTCTGTCATCGATCGTCGTTGCGATTAATCAGAAATATTTGGCGGTACTATGCCTCTGTGTATACACAATATCAAAAAGTATCGTCACCACCAACAGGCCAACCACCATTTTCACTTCATTTAGGGGGGTGCGCTCCATCCGAGGGAGCACCGGGATAATTGCCACCTGAAGGGTACCCTGGATTACCCCCCGGATACCCACTACTATATTCCAATGTATAACCTGGTGGAGGCATAAGAGGAACCGACGGCGTTGCTGCTACAGAAAAAAATGAGGAAGATGGTGGGGCCGTAGGTGGATTGTATAAAGGAGGTGCGGCAACAACCGGAGGTGCAACCGATGGAGGAGCGAACATAGGAGGCGATACGATGGCGGGAGGTGCCTTTGATGGAGGTGGGATGATCGGAGGTTCAGCGAATGGCGATGGTGACGGTGACGGTGATGGCGATGGAATGGCGGGAAGTGTTTTCGATGGAGGTGAAATAGTGCGAGGTGGCAAAGGCGACGACAAAGATGCCATCCATGGAGGTAAAACAGCAGGTGGCGGCGGCAGCGAAAAGGCGATTGGCGATACATCTGTTGGGGTAACCGCCGACTGCGACTGCAACGACACCAACGAATTCGATCGTGTCAAAACATTCGAGGCTGAGGGAGGAGCAGTCATCGGAGGCCCAAAGCCAAAAGTAGGACGACGCTCCTCTCCAACTAGAGTTTGTGATGAGAGAGTCGACAATTCCACTACTGTAGGGTGTTCTATAGCTGCAACTGCAAGAGGTGCGATTACAACCGTCTCCATGATCGGCAGCGGCGCTGCCGCTGCAGAAAATGAAGACGAAGAAAAGGATGGTGGTGGGGCCAGAGGAGGTGGAGTGTAGAAAGGTGCAGTAACTGGTGCGGCAGCAGCAGCAGCAATCGGAGGTGCAATCGATGGAGGTGCGAATGTAGGAGGCGATAGGATCGCTGGAGGTGCAGTTAATGACGATGGAAGCGGGATCATCGGAGGCAGGACTACTGGTGGTGACACTACTGGAGGAGCAATTATCACGGGAGAGACAATCGTACTTGTCGCCACCGAGGGAGTGGTCGGTGGAGGAACAATAGCTAGAGGGGAAAACACCGAGGGCTCTACCGTGGATGACGCGGTAGTAAACGTTGCAGGCGTGTAAGGCGCAACCGGAGGGGGTGCAAAGGAAGGCGGCCCAAACGACGGCGTCACCATTGTCGCTGGTGAGTCGACTACCGACGCCGATGGAGCCATAGTCTGTGAATTGGCCAGACAACGAGCTGCTGTTGAATCCAAAGACGGAGCCGATGTCGATGTCGTGGTTGCCACAGTCGACGCTGTCCATTGTGGCAGAATCAAAGGAGGTGGAAGGACAGGGGGGGTAAACTTTAGAGTTGAAAACGCTGTTGGAGGCGCATCCAACGGAGATTGAATTAATTGGGATCGCGTATTCGGAGGTGCTGTCGTTGGTGGTGGAGGGGCCACCGCCGGAGGTGCAAACACGGGAGTGAAGCAAAGTGGAGGAAGGGCCGGGGGTGGTACGGGTACGGTTCCCGAAGCAGCCACAGAAGATGATAGAGTCGCATCTGATACCGTCAACGTAGGAGCTGATGTGGATTCCGCAACCGGTGACAAAGTGGTCAAAGGTTCCACAGTAGGTAAGACGGCCGTGAAAAGATCTTCGATAGATAACTCTGGGGTGGGCTCTATCATAGGTAGCACAACCGTAGAAGATCTGGGCGTTTGAGATGGAGAAGATGGTGCTGCTGTGGTCCCCATCATTGGCAGATCTTCCACTACCACTACCGCCGCCGCCACCGCCACCGGATGATCCTTGTTCACCGTTGGTACAGACAACGTTTGATCCTCGAGCTCCTCAATTGGAGAGTCTGGAAGAGGTATAGACGTAGGTAGTGACATGTCCTCTGTCGATGGAGAAGACGAAGACGCAGACGAGGATGGTTGGTCGAACAGAGGTTCAACGATCAAAGAGAGACATGAGGAAGGGTTGGTTGTCGAAGGCGATACCGCCGGAGGAGTAACCGACAACGCTGGAGGAGGTGCCATTTCCAATCCCAAGGACGTATCCGTGTTTGATTCGTTTGGAGTAGCTGGTAAGTAAGCAACTGTTGTAGGTGATGATACCAAAGGTACCTCTACAGGCGGCTCAACAGTTGCAATTTGATCCATCGCCGGTGTATCATCAGGGATTTCCTCTTTGCCAGCTAGCGCAGGCACATCAGGTCCTTCTGGATGTTGTACAGCTACAGGAGGCTCGTCTGTTGTAGGTAAAACGACCATGGAAGCCCGAGGTGTCGAAGGTGCTGATGCAACAGGCATCGACGTCGTCGTACTCTCAGACGAAACAGAGGTGGTAAGAATTGACGTTTCCGCGGGTAATTCAAACAACAGTGCTATAGCTGTCGTCGGCGAGTCTACATCTGGGAGATCCACAATCTGTAAAGTCTCGGGTGACGCTTGAACCTCTGTCGAAGATTCAGCCGTCGGCGCCGCCGCCGTGGGTTCGACTTGTGGAGGCGAATACGAGGTTGTATTCGTTTCCTCCGACGACAAAGACGAGTATGGAGGAGGGTGGAGTGGAACCGGGGAAGGTACACCCAATGGCATAGATGCCGAATGGAATGGACGATGTTGGTGTGCATACCCATGATTAGGGGGAACCGATAAGGATGATCCATCGGACCATGACCGAGATAAATGATGATGGTCGTTGGGTGGTGGCTGTAAGCTACTGTTGTTGTTGTTGCTGTTCGGAGGTGGATGAAGCGGAGAAGGATAAAAAGGCATCGGAGATGCACTTCTTGAAGTAGTCGACGATGATACGCTCGATGAAGTCGAGGCCTGAGACCAATCGTATGAAGTCGTGCTCGAATAAGACGAGGTGGTGTAGAGGGAGGGGGTACCCGACAAGGGACTTATCTCCATCGGTGATGCTACATAAGGGAGAGATCCCTCGGATTTAGAAGCATGTATCGGAGCTATATACGAATGATATTTTTCGTCTTGGAGACCTGGAGGTGGGTGGGCTGGTGGTGGATAATTGGATGGGGTGGATGGACGGTATTGGAAGGATTGTTGTGCCTTTTGGATGAGAGGTGCAGCAGCTTCTCCAATAAGGAACGCCTATTCGAGTGGGTCAGCATGATTCCCCCCTAGGAGTTGAGATGTCGCCCTACCTGGAACTTGTTCGCCCCTTCGGAAAGTACGGTAGTCTATATCGAATACCATATTCAGTAAGCGCGAAACGATGCATCAAAACTCTGGTACTACTCACGTCTGACCCTATGAGTTCAGCAACGGGCGCCTGGACCGCATTCTGAATCGTATCCGGAACGAAATCAAAGGCGTCTGCGATACCCAGCGTAGTCACATAGGTGACCATCGTCACTGTAGCAGGAATAAAGATATCCCTCTTCCTCTTCTCGACAGGGGTCAAGTTTCGTTTCGCCAACTCTGCTCTCACGATCCTCAGCTTTTTATGATTCCCACGGATCTTGTACACTTTCCATCCGCCCAGGGGGATCGTCAGTGGAGAAACAGCGCCGACGGTACCGACGGTGACGACAGTGGTGATGGAGAGGGAAGCGACGAGGGAGGCGATAGCCCGTCGTTTGTTGATTTCTGCACCGATGAGGTCGTCGTTGGACATGTTTATGCATTTTTGTTCGTATTTGGCGATGGTAGGCGGCGGCATCTCGGTCGTATCGACAGGTGTGGTCGACGATCCGTCCATGATCCAGGGTGTGCTGGAATGAGCGTCAGGAAGTGTGGCCGACGTTTTTGGTTGTGATCCTTCCATGATCCAGGGTGTGCTGCAATGAGCGTCAGAGAGTGTGGGTTGGCCAACGGGAATGGCTGCTGCATCCATGGGTAGTGTCCCCGACACTGGTTGTGGTCCGTCCATTTGGAGGGGTCGGTGCAAAGAGCGGTCAATGAGTGGGCTATAGCTGACTAGCGAAAAGGGGTAAGAAGAAGAAGAAAGAGAATAAGCGGAGGATAGGCACCTGAGCGAGTATTTATGTCCTGTCGTCCAGTTTGTTTGTGCTGGCATGGTGAGAATCCGTCCGTCCGGGTGTCCCCAGTCAGTGGCGGACGGGGAAGGCGTGCTTTGTTATTTATGGACTAACATCACGTCCTTGATTAACCGGAGGAACGTCTTGTTCAGCAGCCAGCAGCAACCGCCAGTACGATGAACGCATCGCTAGCTCGCAGGATTGCCAATAAATGCCATTGAGGCCTTTGTAAAGAGGCTCACAGTAAACGTGTGCATCGCGATGGACTAGACTTCATATTTTAATCGGCGGCACTTCTTTTTCAGCAGCCGAACAGGACGTTTGATGGACGCATCCCATCCCATTAGCGGACTGCCAGTAAGTCATCGAGGACTTTTGTCTGGAGTCTGGAAAATTAGTCCTGAAGAAATAAACAAAACGGAATAAAGAGGCTCACGGAGAACGGGCGCATATTTATACTATAGGCGATATCGAATGGCAAGGCAGAAGCAGTGGAATCCAACATGCTAGCCACCACACGTAGATCAATCTGCAAATTCCGCCAGACGAGGGGACTTTTGGTAGCATTGATGACTCGCATAGACTTGGAATTTAGCATACGATATCAAACAAATCCTCACCACCACCACCGACGAACACTTTCGCTGGTCGCGGGTCTTAGGTTGTCCCAGATGCCTCTTTCCGCTGACTGGTCGCTGACATCCACCGTTTTAGCTATGTCATAACCAGACTGATGGACAGAGGTAAATAATTTAGTTAGCCATAGAAGCCAGATGTTGTCACTGCTGACATTCACCGATTTTGGCCATAAACGACGTCGGGTGGCAACCCCTTACTTACTGTAGTGACGCTGGAATGTTGAAACACGACACGATAGCCGTCAAATTGTACGCGGATGGTTGTATGAAATCCGTATGGAGAAGACTGACCTGACGGCTGATGAGGTGCAGGTGCAAGGTGGTTGTTATAACTGGGAGTCAACCGGAGCTGGAGCAAAGGAGAAAAGAAACTGAAAGGAAGATAGTGAGTGATTATTATTATGTTTTGACTGGGATTATCTGAAAGACCTCTATCATATCAGGAGGTCGCGTTACTGGTGACGCTAGTAGTATTCAACGATGCCCAGCGCTATACGTACAGCTAGTCGCGAGTGAAGCACTGGCGCCTGTGTCGCCTTCCTTGTTCTTCTTTTTTTTCAAACTGATATGATAGGTTCGGTGTGCTCCCGATCAGGTAGCCCCGATCCCTCGGTCCAATTGAGGCATGAATAATGGCTGTTTATTAGGTCCCACGTGCTCAAGTCAGCAACATAGACCCACGGGATTTGAGTCAGGCTCATATGCCCGTGGTCTAGTACAGCACCATTACTGACCACTGGGAACAGATGCGAACGGGTGAGCTCTATCTCATACACCCATGATATTTTCTTCTTCTTCTCCTGCCTTTTCCGTATGTTTTCATGTCATCCTATAGGTACCTCTCTTTCGTTTGCCGTCGCTGCGGGTGACACCATCCTCCGTATTTTCCAAAGTTCAGTGCCGACGGGGCCGGACATTATGAGTGCGTCCCGAGTAAATAGATGAAACAAAGGTGAGGCTCAAACTGGTCATTTTGAACCCCAGGGATAACAAATCCGGCTACTACATACTCTACTGGAGACGGTGCTTGTTTCACCTGGGATCCCTCATGATTTCCATAGGGAATGTGGCAAGAAAGAGTAGATAAAAGACACCGTTCATGCCGCGATTCGTCTGCTTTCCCCTTCATTGGCTAGAGTTACCCGTCATTCCATTTCTGATTCTTCTTGTAACCGAACTTGGGTTTATAGATTTCATTATGGACTCGTTCAGCTCTAACACATTCTCCTCCAACGTCTCTTCGCAGCCGCAACCACCGCAACGGCCACCACGGCTTGAGGGGCAATCCTTTCATTATCTCCCAATCCACGAGGACTACGAACAATTCCTCTCTCATCATCCACCCAATCGTCCTCTGGCAGCGGCTCCTCCTACGGCTTACTCATCTCACCGTACACTCTCTCGTTCGCCCGTCGCCACTTCACCAACCGTTTCTTCGATCTACATCGGCCCCTCGTTTACTTCTCCACTCTCTCTTCCTGGGACAAATACAAACTTTGGAGACGGTGGGACCTCCACGACAAGGGCGAGGGGTCATAGCGACTTGAATCCAGATACATTTCGTATACAGGCAGATCCGTCGCAGACGATGGGAACATTACAGTCCTATGAGACTCCCTTAACCACACTGTTGCCGCATGCTTCGGCGGAGATGGCGGATGCCATATGTTTGCTTTTGTCCGGCGACATCGGTGTTGTTGACGTGGATAGTCATACTATATTGGCATCGACATCGACATCGACATCAATATCAATGCCCTTTGGGTCCTCTGAACCCTTTGGCGTCTCCTTTTCCCTTCGCCATTCTCCAACGCAGCCTCAACCACAGCCCCAGTCCAGCCTCTGTCTTCCCTTTCTCCAACCTCCTCATCACCACTACTACTACCACTACAATAACGTCATCCCTTCTTCGCACGTACCTCCTCCCTCGACGACGACGACAGCGCCGGATGAGTCAGGGCAAAAACCTGGGCACAAGGATGTGATTAGCAACTATTATGACCCTCTTGACGACGATAACGAACCTGAATATGAACTCGAGCCCGAGACCAGCACCAACGACGACAGCAGCAGGAGCGGCCTCCTCACTCGGAAATCGTATCCATGTCCGCACTGTGATACTGTCTATTGGCGTGTAGGTCGACAGAAGGCGTGCATCAATAAGCACAAAGGCGTGAAACCATATCATTGCGAAGGCACGTGTGGCACCAATAAATGGTAAGCCTATCTCCTGTCGATCCACTCTTCGGCCCCTCTTTTTCTTGGCTTGGTTACCTTGCTCATCGAAATTGTCTCTCTACTTTGTCGACTAGCTCGAGAGAATTTTATGGAATCGAAAATCTGCATGGACATCAAAGGCTGAAGAACAAGAAATGGATCTGCCCGGACTGGTACGTTCCCCCCCCCCTCCCTTCACACACTCTCACTCTTAATTGTGTTTAACCCTTTTCCCGCGTTCTTCTTCGTATCTATTTTACTCCTTCCCCGTCCTGGTTCCTAATTGTTTGCGTGGTTTCGACAGCCACAAGTCAGGTTATCCGTCGAATCAGGGCAGACACACGAGACGGTGTTTGGTGAGAAGGAACTCGGGATCCCGTCGGTGATGAATAGCGCCACAGAATTTCATTCTCAATGAGACAAGATGGACCAAGACTGGACTACGATAATACAAAAAACACCAACCCCCACCACAAAAAACCAAAAAAGAAATCATAAAAAATACAAATAAACCATACAAAAGATAAGTTAATTATTGTTAATCACGCTTATCTACTCTTTAGCGCTTTCATTCCCTCCTTATGCGATATGGGCTATGTATTCAAGGCGGACCCGACAATATAAAACCTTGACCATAACATCTAAGAATAATTGAGTAAAAGGACTAGATGCGTGTACCTCGCGCTTTCTTAGCGTCCTTTCGATGAGAGACAGAACGTCAGCTAAAGAACGGCCCACCCCAAAAGAGCCCCCCAGACTGTAATATCTTTGGTTTGTAATCGATTCCTATCGCATGTGAGAAGACTTTTGTTGTATTGCAGCTGTGTAAGTACATGTCGAAGGGTTTGGGTAACCATTACTTGGCAAGGCAGAAGCGGTGGAATCCAACATGCTCGCCACCACACGTAGATCAATCTGCAAGTTGTGCCAGACGAGGGGACTTTTGCTAGCATTGATGATTCGCCTAGACTTGAGATTTAGCATACGATACCAAATAGATCCTCACCACCACCGAACAGTCTCGCTGGTCGCGGGTCTTAGGTTGTCCTAGATGCCTCTTTCCGCTGACTGGTCGCCGACGCCACCGGTTTATCTATATCACAACCAGACTGATGGACGGAGGTAAATAATTTAGTTAGCAATAGAAGATGTTGTCACTGCTGACATTCACCGATTTTGGCCATAAACGATGTTGGGTGGCAACCCCTTACTTACTGTAGTGACACTGGAATGTTGAGACACGACACGATAGCTGCAAAATTGTACGCGGATGGTTGTGTAAAATCTGTATGGAGCGGAGAAGACTGACCTGACGGCTGATGAGTTATGTAAATATTTCATTGTCGAATTAGATTCAAATTTTCTATAGATTAACCAAGAGTAAGAAAACGACATTACCGGAGCCGTGTGAGTTTCACCTGTTTGCACTCGACCATGTCCAACGCCGAGGAACAAAAACTGGCAAAGGTTCAAGAACACCTGGCCAAGCTCAGCACACACAATCAGGGTTATATTCGTTCTCTCGGTGAACTCCTATTTCGGTTTCATCAATCGCATCCAAACGCTGCGGACCAAGAACTCTCACGTGTTATCCACAAGTCTGTATTCCATGCATCCAACAAGTACCTGGATGTACTGGGGGATGGAAAGGTGCTGTTGATGGGGCTGATGTATAATCACAAATGGTGGAAATGGATGGCAAAGGAGGAATGGGGATTGAGATGGTTCGATTTCAATACTCAAGAAGTGCTGTTGGGTTTTTTCCGAGAGATTAAAAATCAACCGATGGAAACTCTCCGTGCATGCGTCGTAGCACAGAAAGGGTCACGGATCGAGAATCAAACCGAGGAGGCAGCACAGATTGCTTCAGAGTGGTATAGTGAACATTGGTACCCACTGTACACCCAAAAGATTGGCACTAAAGCCTTGCAATTGACGTCGATACTCTCTTACACGACAAAACTCCCTGGTCTATTGTCACCTCCTCCCTTCTTTCCCTCGAGCAAACTCGATAACCCGGGGCTCTGGAGGGGACAGGGCCATTTGATGGATGATGAGGATGCAGTCCTGTACTCCTTCACGGCCACTCATGCAGGTGCGTTTACCAAGCTTTGTCGGCAAGGACCAGGTCTGTATCGTTCCATCTGGCACTTGATTGGAATCAAACTCTGGGTCGTATGGCCGTCTACCTCATACAATGATAACGAGACCCGCAATTGTGCTGAGAAGGAATTCAGTATCCGATGGGCAATCAAGCACCTCCACGATGCAGAGGTATTGTACTCTCTATCTCTCCCTGTCTTTCCTCTCTCTCTCACACACACACACACATGTCTATAACAGGTCTATTTTTGCAACGAGCCATGCAGTTTCATCATCAGTCCCAACTCGTGGTACAGCAATCTCTCGTTCATGCCCAGTGTGCATTTCTCTTCCCTCTTTATCCAAAGTGATAAACTTGATGACATGGCAAAGAATACAAAAACATGGGCAGAGAACCTCCGGCATAGAGATGCATGCCAGACTTGGAGTCCAGAGGGATGGCAACAGGCTCGGGAGAGTGTTCAAGAGTCGTACGATCTATGCACCAAGCTTGCAGCGGAGACGGACAACTATGAGAGTTTGTACAAGTGGATAGGATTATGTGTGGAGGAACATGAGAACCCGTTCAGGAAGCAGTTCCAATCGAGTGCCATGTCCAACAAGGATGCTGTGTTGGAAGACCAGCCTGGTGGGGTTTCACCAGCTCGTAGGAAGAGGGATGGGGAAGAGGAGGAAGAGGGCATCTGGACTCCTAGAAAGAGGACAAAAGCACAGTAGGTTAGTGTCGACCGTCTGTCCTGCATGTATGTAAGCATGAATGTCAAACAGATTGGAAGTCTGTCTACAAACTATGCAGTCGAGGCGTCTATACTGATCACAAGTTTGGATGGTGAGATCCATACAAAACTGCTCTAGATGACACATGTGGATCATCCAAACTCGAACCCAACCATGACCACAATGTTGTATTGCAGCTGCATAAGAACATGTTGAAGGGTTTGGGTAAACATTACTAATGACTACACTGCCCGAGGTATTTCTACTACCATTTAGAGGATAGACCCCATTTGAACAAGCATCGGGATGATTAGCATTGTGGGAATACTCCTCACTCGAGACGCCTGGATATGTACCACCACTAAAAGGGATCCCTGGATACTGCCCCATTCGAAACGGGTGCACCAGGATACCCCGAATATCCACTATATCCGAGTGCATAACTGGGTAGGTCCGAAAGGGGAATCGATGTCGGAAGGGCCGTCGTAATTGGCGTAACTGTTGTGGGTGGAGGTAGATTGTATAGAGGTGCAGCAACTGGAGGTACAGTCGACGGCGGGACAAACAAAGGGAGTATTTCGATTGCCGTAGGTGCACTTGGTGGTAGCGGGACGATGGAAACTGCCGTCGACAGAGGCGGAATGATTGGAGGTGGTGTAGACGAAGGAGCTATCCATGAGGGAAATGCAGGCGGAGAAAGAACCATTGGTGCCACCTCTACCGGTCGAGATGAAACCAACGAGTTTGATCGCATTGGAAAATTTGGCGGAGGGGCTCCCAATGGAGGCGAAAAAGTAGGCCATTCCTCTCCAACTGGTGATATGGAAGATGAAAATCCCACTGTAGGGTGTGTGACCACAAGGGGCGCAGCTGTTAGGGCTACGCTTCCCGGAGGTGCGATAGATGGCGGCCCAAACTTCTGCGTAATCATCGTTGCATTCATCGTAGGCGACTCCATGGCCTGTGAGTTGATGACTTCCACCTGATGTCCAAACAGATGCGCGGGTGAATCCGAATGAGGAACTAAATTCGAGGGGGCAGTGGTCGAACTGGGAGCAATCGTCACCGGTGGTGGTGTTGGAATGGATGGAGGAGGGAGATCTCGAGGTGCGATCGATGAAGATAACATCACCGAAGATATTATAGTTGCTGGTTGTGCATTTATTAGAGGTGGAATTGTCGGAGGGACCACCAAAGGAGGAGGCATAGCTGGAGGGGAGATAACCGTATTTGATACCACTGAGAGAGCACCCGGCAGAGAAGCGGTACCTGTAGAGGAGATCATCAAAGATCCTGCTGCGGGTAGCATGGCCGTAGAAGTTGCGGCCGTATAAGGTGCAATTGCCGGAGGTGGCACAGAGGGTGGCTCAAATGACTCTGTTAAAATTGTCACTGGTGAGTCGACTACTGATGGGCTCATAGTCTGTGAATTGGCTATATATCCAGTTGTGTCCGAAGATGAAATCGATGGCAAAGCTGCCATCGTTGACAAGGTAGTATCGGCGGTCAATGGTGGTAGAATAAAAGGAGGCGGAATGAGAGGAGGAGGAAACATCGAAGGCGAGATGATGCCTGAAGATACACTCAATGAAGACGATGGTATTTGAGGTGGCTTAGTTGGGGGCGTTGTCGTTGAGGGTGCTGCCATTGGGGACGCAATAGTGAGAGATACGCTGGACGGAGGAAGTACCGGTGATGGAACAGTTTCCAGAACAGTAACCAACGATGTCGTGACTATATTCAATCCGGTCAAAGTGGGAGTTGGTTTGGATTCAGCCACCGGTAATGAAGCGGCCAAAGGGTCATCTGTAGGTAGGGCGCCTGTTAAACGATCTTCATTAGATAGCACAGGTGTGAGTGATATGATAGGAAGTATAACGGTGGAAGAGTTAGGCGTTTGAGGTTGAGAAGACGTCGTGGTCTTGATTGGCGCATCCTCCACCACCACCGCCTGATGATCCGTAACCGCTGGTACTGCACACAACATTTGATCCCCAAGCTCATCTATCGGGGAATTCGGAAGAGGTATGGATGTAGGGAGTGATATATCCCCTGTCGATGGAGAGGGTGACGACGCAGACGATAACGATTGGTTGAACTGAGGTTCGACAATCAAAGGAACAGATGAGGAAGGGACGATTGTCAGAGATGACGCTATCAGAGGAGTGATTGATAGTGCAGGAGGAGTTATTTCCAGTCCCAAAGCCACATTCGGGCTGGATTCTATAGGAGTGCCTGACGGGAAAACGGCTGCTGTAGGCGAAACCACCAAAATTGTCTCCAAAGAAGGCACAGAAATCGAAGGTTCTTCCATTGCCGATGTAGCTGAAAGGTTGTTCTCTTCTCTTGGAGGCACAGGAGCAGTATGTTCTCCCAAAGACTGTCCGGTGAAAGACAATTCCTCTGTCGTAGATAGAACAGCTATTGGAGGCCGTGATATTGGAGGTATCGATATAGACGCTGGTATCGCTGGTATCGACGTAGAGCTCTCAGATGCAACAGCAGTGGATATTGAAGATCCCGCGAGTAATGCAAATGACGGTGCTGCAGATTTCGTTGGCGAGTCTGCAACTGGGAGGTCTACGGTTTGTAAAGTTTCAGGTGATGCTTGAACTTCTGTAGAAGATTCGACTGTCGGCGTTGGGGGTCGCTGAGCTGACGACAGGGATGAAGGGCCAACCTTTGGCGGTGAATAGGAGATACTACTCGTTTCCAGTGACGAGTATGAGGGAGGAGGGTAGAGAGGGAATGCGGAAGATACACCCAGCGGCATTGATGCCGAATGGAGAGTGCGAGGGAGTAAAGGTGGTGGCACAAGATTTGGGGGGACCAATAACGATGATGCATCTGACCATGAGCGCAATAAATGGTTATGGGATGTCTGTAGGCCACTATTACTCGGGGATGAATGAGGCGGATAATGTGGAGCCGGATAGGAAGGCATTACAGACGGGGATGCATAACTCGATGACGATACACTCGATGATGTAGAAGCCTGGGACCAGTCATATGAAGTGGTGGTCGAGTAAGATGATGTTGTGTATGTTGAGGGGGTGCCCTGTGGACTCATCTCCAGCGGCGACGCTACATACGAAAGAGATCCTTTAGATTCTGAAGCGTATAACGGGTCTATATACGAAGATTTTTCCTCCTGTAGTCCTTCTGTCCCCGGGGGTGGGTGGACTGGGGGTGGGTAGTTGTATGGCGTCGACGGACCATAGTGATAGGATTGAGTTGCTTTCTTAATGAGAGGTGAAGCAGCCTCTGCAATCAGAAAAGCCTATCAGCGGTTAGCATTCCATTGCCGTGTCATGAGTTGAAATGCTCTACCTGGAAATGGTTCGCCGACTCAGAGAGTGCGGTGGTCTATATTAAATACCATGTTCAGAGAGTGTAAGTACAATGATAAGAAGGAAAGGAAAAATAAAGTGAAAATCAGGCACTCACGTCTGACCCTACTAGGTCGGCAACAGGCGCTTGGAACGCATTCTGGGCGGTATCCGGAACGATATCAAACGCGTCGGCAATGCCTAAAGTAGTGATATAGGTCACCATCGTTACACTGGCAGGGATAAAGACGTCTCTCTTCCTCTTCTCGACTGGTGTCAAGTTCCTTTTGGCCAGCTCTGCCCTGACCGTCTTCAGCTTTTTATGATGCAAATTAATCTTGTACACTTTCCATCCACCGAGAGGGACCGTCAAGGGTGAAGCAGCGCCCGCGGTACCCATCGTGACGGCCGTGGTGAGGGAGAGAGAGGCAGCAAAGGACGCGATCGACCGTCTTTGGTTGATTTCTTCACCGATTAGGGTGTCATTGGACATTTCTAAACATTTTTGTTCGAATTCATCGACCTTCGGCATTTGTACGGCTGCAGCAGACTACCAGAAATCGAAAAGAGGTAAGAAGAAGAAAGAGTTTAAGGGAGGTCTAGGCACATGAGGGGTCTTTATGGCGTGTGGTTTGGCTGATATTCTGGTGAGAACCTGAGTGTCGGCAAGGATGGCGGACGGGTAGAGTTCGTTGAATTATGGACTTTGCGTCCTAATTGATGGACCTCTCTCCTCGTGACTAACGTTTGATGGACGCATCGCATTTTGAACCGCCTCCGCCAAGGGTCTTCGTAAAGCCAACAAAGCTGTCGAGCGCCCTCGTCTGGAAATCAGTCTTGTAAAAAAAGGATGAAGCGAAACGAAAGGCTCACAGGAGACAGTGCGCATAATCGCAAGCCACGTCCAGGCAGCCGGTAGAAGTGGTGAAATCCAACATGCAACTAGGTGTGCAACTCTCACAGAACGAACGCCTGTGTTGGTCTACGCAATTGCAACTTTCGCTAGACAATGGCACTTTTGTTGGCACTGATGATTTGCCTAGATTTAGGATTTGGGATCGTATGGACCGCCACCGAACACTTTCGGTTCGGCTTACGCACATTTGCTGGTTACAATAGCTCGCTTGCTCAACTTTTCGCTTTAGATCATACAAGAGAAAGTCACGGATTAGATACTTGCCCAAAATGCCTCTGAATGACTCCGCTTGCCACTTACCCGGCCGCTGACCGACTCTCACCGGTTTGGCTGTATGATAACCAGGCTGTGGTGTAATTATACAGGCTAGATCCTGCAACTGTCAAGGTTCGTCGATTTCGGCCAACATCGTTGGGTCCACCCATTACTGACAGTGGTGACGCATACCAATGTAAGCATCTTAAAGCATATAGTATTGATATTGAACACCTACATATACACGTGCAAGACGAGGTATCTACGGGTGATCATCCCGAATAGCCACTCATTTACAGTGATCCACTTTGAGGACCCTTCACTCCCCTCCAGTCTCTGCTTGCTCCAACTCTCCTCTCTTTTCTTCTTTTCTCCTTTAATCTTGCCCTAACCTTGATCCTCTCTCCCCATCTTGATCCGTTTGTCCGTTGGAGTCAGGTCAGAAGTGCGTGGCGTAATTATGCCTCGCAATCCTTGGCCTCCTCCACATCCCTGCTCGATCCCGACTAACGACCTCCCGGCCACCCTCGTTCCTTCAGCAATGGCAATATTGGGATCTTCGTTGTGTCCTGGGGCTAAGGAAAACGGGTACACTCTGCTCCATTGCGGGTCAATTTGGCTGCATACAAACAGTGGAGGAATTAGTCAAGATCAAGGGTTGGAATCTGTAAGCACGATGGGGACGTGTCTGCTAGAAGTAAGTCTAGTCAGCTGATCAAGGGCTATACTACTCATATGGGCTGGTGTTTGGAAGCGCCGGTGACGGTGTCAAGGCTGGTGTGTGAAACAGCCGCCGCCTGCGTGGTTCTACGTCCTACGTCCTACTTTACTCTTTCTTCTCATTTTATTGTTTTTGCAGGTTGCTGGTGCGCTTTCTTTGCACGCTCTCATGCTCTCGTCGTTCGAGAGATTCCAGATTGTTGTGGCTGTATGAACCAGGCCATGGTCCCAGGCCGTTTAACCGGTAATACTAAACTGGGTATAGGCAATACAAGGGCCGGAGAGGGCAAGAAGACAACGAATCAGCAAAGGGCGCTTCGTTTGAGAAACCTCACATTTTGAAAGGATCGTCGAGTACAACGGTAATTGATCACATATCGAGAGATAACAGTTAAAGATGGATGGATGCGGCATTTTCTTTCTCTTCCACCCTTACTAATATCTCCATATAGTCATTTTTTTCTTTCACTTGCCGTAGCCACTGGTGGATACGGGTGGCTTCACACATAACCCCCCTCCATCCGCCCATCGTCCAACGCTGACTCGTGGGGGCACTGCAATGGAATGACGGAAGCGATGTGGATTCAAGCCCATCAAGGCCGCAAATCGATCCGCATAGAGACGCCGCGGAGCGACCAATGCCGAGTCTGTCAGCAAGCTCCGTCGGATCGGCGATCAAGGATTCTCTGTAAATCTTATATATCCAACTGAAGCGGCTGTCATTGGAAGGACACCTTTCCCTCCTCTTTCACTCTACCCCTCCCTCCCCAGGTGCCCTGTCCTCCCTTCTTTTGCCAGAGTCTCTGGCTCTTTTATTCTCTTCCCTAATTTATGTTATCTGGCTGCTTGTGAACATATTCGGCAATGGATGCGTATTCTGGTTTCAGCGGATCTCCCTCCAATGTCCATCAACAGTCACAGCCACGGCGACGGTCACAACGACAATCACAAGTACAAGGATCTTTGTCTGATGAGGGACAGTTCTTTTGTCGTCTTCCCTTCCATGAGGACCGCCATCGACTCCCCTCCCATCGCCTATCCCCCCTGACAGCAGGAGCACCCACATCCTCCTCAGTTCACGAACCTTACCCCGATGCGAGCGGTCACTTGGATGCGTTGTGGTATTCTCATGCTAATTCTTTCTTGTCCAGTGAATTTCCTTGGACAGAAATCGACAGTAGTGGGCTATCTTCAAACGACCCTCGCCACTGCCTTTTTCCGGAAATCCCTTTGGGCGGTCATCAATGCCCGACTAATGACAGCGGCCGTGTTCACTGTGATGAATACCGCCGCACAGTCTCTTCCTCTTCCCCGCTCACGAATAACCCTCGATATCCCAATGCTGTCTCAGATTCTGCTCACTTTTCCTCCACTGGGGCCTCATACGCATTTCCATCTCTCTCTACTTGGATGGATACAAGTTTCAAAGACAATGATGTCCCAACTCCAAGGATGAGGAGTAGCAGTGATGACAGCAACCGGGCCAGAGCGCTCTTGCATCTGGATACTCTCCTTGCGCAGACAGAAATGTCGCAGACAATAGGAATGGTACAGGATCATTTAAGTTCCTTCACCGCATTGTCGTCACCGAATTTGATGGAGACGCCCGAGACAGTGGGTTTCCGCTCGCCGTGTTGTATTGACGTGGGTAGTTATCCTACATCAGCGTCGACATTGGTACCGACATCAACACCGATACCCTTTTCGTCCCTCGAAGCCTTTAACGTTTCCTTTCCCCTTCCGGATACTCCCAGTGTACAGCCCCAATCCTCATTTCAGTCTCAACCCCTGAACGACTCCTCTTCTTCCCCTCTCCAGTCTCTTCATCACCGACACCAACATCAACACAATTACAATCTCTCACAGGTACCCCCTTCGACAACGACAACAACACCCTCATGGTTTCCATACCTTTTTGATGAGTATGTGCCAGAGACGTACCAGTCCGAGCGAGAATGCGATCATAAGCGTGTGATTCGCAAAGATCATGATCCACTTGACGAGGATAGCGGACATGAACACGAACTAGATCACGAAACCATCACCAATGACAGAAGCAGCAGGATTGGTGTCTCTATCAAGAAATCGTATCCGTGTCCGGGCTGTCCGCGAGTGTATTCGCGTGTATTCCGACGAGAGGCGTGTATCAACAAGCATAACGGCGTGAAGCCATATCACTGCAAAGGCGCGTGTGGGACCCAAACCTGGTGAGCCTTTTCCCGTTTCCCCACCTTCTGTAGTTTGGGTTTGGCCGCCTTACTCACGGAACATTACTCTCTCCTTTGGTTGACTAGCCTGATGGCATTTTATGGAATTGAGCATTTGAATCGACACCGACGGCTGAAGAACACGAAATGGACCTGCCCCGACTGGTATGTATTCATCCTACTCTTGATTGCAACTCTTTTGCTGAAACTGTTCCTTCTTTTTGCCCCCCCTTGATACCTTTTCTCCCCCTGGTTGATTATTTACTGCGTGGTTTCGACAGCGGCGACCTGGGTCATCCGTCAAATAAGGGCAGACACAAGAAACGGTGTCCGTTTAGAAGAAATTCAACCTCAACGATATACGGTGTCACTGAGTTTAATCATCAAATGAACAATAATAAAGACTAGAGTGATGGTAACGAATGAAAAGACCGCTGACATGTCTTTTCTTTTTCTATACCTCTCCTCGTTCTCGTTGTATTTTCCGGTATCTAACCACGTGCTCTACTGGCTCCCTCATCTGTGATACGCTCACAGTAAAGGATACTGGAGACGGAGTTATGGTTGATTGTGCAGTTACAGTACGGCATGGCGTGGCTTTGCATCCATACAATATGGGACAAGCCCTCCTTGTGTTTCTCCTCTTATCCCAAAGGGATAAATGCACCGCTGGCATTCGGACTCTGACTCTTTCCTTCCCTCCATGCTGCACCGTTGACATCGTGTTGTTCGCGCCGGTGGAAATCGGAATCGTCGACCCAATCGACCCTTTCATTCCTATTCTGTCTGTGCTTACCCCTTTCCTTGACCGAACCACGTTTCCTCCTATTTCTCTCTCGATGACTGTTTACCTCGTGGTCATCTCTCTCCTGCTCTCCTTTTGCTCCTGTTATCCGTTTTCCATTATGCTCGGATTATGCTCCTCTCTCTCAAATCCTGTATATCTGCGTTCCTTACCTTTCCTTCCTAGGCCACCTCTCCGCTCTCGATTCCTTTGTCCTTCACCGTTCCTCTCTTCCTCGTTCTTTTGCCAACTATCCCTTCTTTCTTTTTATTTCTTTCTTACGATTACTTTCTGTTAGTTTTGTACCTCGTCCATAGCTCGTTCTTACTGAATACATGTCTTCAATTGCCGCCGTATCACCGCTTGCATCAAGACTCTCTCCGCGATGCATATGCAAGTTATTTGGTTCGGTACTGCCTGATACGCATAATGAAGTGTCACCATGCCGTCTTGTCGTTCCAATCCACTGTCGGCGGTCGATTGCCACTTGGTCATTCCTTTTACGAAATACCGTGCTGCTTAAGGATGGCCGAATGAAAGGACTATGTGATTGCATGTCTCGCACTTTCTTGCATCATCCATAGATTCTCCTTTGGGCGTGCTCACTGACACCAACGGTGGCGGACGAGCAGAGTTCGTTGTTACACATGATAGTTATAGAATTCATGTCCCAGCAGTCCTTTTTCTTCGTCACTGACGTTTGATGGACGTATCACATTTTGAACTGAGCTGTCGAGGGCTCCCCTAAATGGAAATCAGTGTTGAAAATTTGATGGAGTGAAACAAAAAGGCTCACTGGAAACAATGTGCGGAATGTCCGATGGCAAGGCAGAAGTGGTGAAATCCAAACAAGCAACAACTTGGATTCAACCACCGCGCATAAATATGTGCAACTCTCGCCGAACGACGGGGTTTTCGTTGGTATCAATTATAGTCCTAAACTTATGATATGATTACATGGATTGTGAGTCACTATTCAACGCTTTCGGCGGTCGCAGGTATTGATCCCTAGCCTGATAAACACCGTATTCACCATACACAACAGCTCGCTCGTTCAATATTTTTGCCTTGGGATTCTTATAAGAGATGTCTTTGCCACGAATAGACACTTGCTCACGAAGCATTATCTTGCCTTTCCACCCGGTCACTGAATGACCCCGGGTTTAGCTACATCATAATCAGAATGGTGAACAGTCAAAGATAATAAACTCATAGAGGCTAGATACTGTTCACCTTGTGGATCGTCGGTTTTGATCAACATCGACGGGTCCAACATGTCAAGGAAGACAACCCGATCATATGTCTGAAAGGTACATAAGGCTGAAATATTCATATATCTACATACATGACGAGCTTTCTGCAGCTGATCGCCCCAAATAACGACTCGTTTGGAATTGTCCACTTTCAGCTCCCTCAACTAGAGTCAAATCTCCACTCTTCTCTTACCCTATATGTGTTCCTCTGCTTCTTAATTTTATCCGTTTGAGCCGAGTCGGATAGATCGGAGACGGAAACTGGGGCGTAATCAACGCCTCGCCACCTACACGCCTTTTGACCCCCTCCTTTCTTCTACTCGATCCCGATGTTCTCCCTTCCCCCTCCCCCCCTTTTTTCTCTCACTGGTGGCTAGACCAGAGATTTTGGTGCATAATAGAGCCGAGAGGAAGGCGGTCAATTACATTGTCTTCCCGGCGGATCCAAAAGTTGCTTTTGGCCCGACACGACGCAGACGCGTAATCAAGCAGGATCTAGTCCAGATCGCATGATTGGGATCTAGAAACACGACTCAAACACGCTCCCAGAACCAGTGCCACTTGACCGACGGCTGTTCTGTTTCCTTGTGCTGGTTTCGAGCGCCGTCCCGCTTCTACGTATTTTTCTAGCTGGTTTTTAGGACTTTCTCGCACATGGTTTTGGTTTCCCTATTTCTCCCTTCGTGGGTTGCGGTGGGGCTGAAAGCTGGATGGTCGAGTTGAATGGGGTAGGTGGATGCCTATTATGGTGTTGCACGACCGAGCCAATGGCATACTGATCTTAACCTAGACTTTCTGAGATTGGACAGATCAGGCTGTGCTGTTACTCGGCTGATATTGGATTCAGCGACACGACAGTGGGCAAGGGGACAAATGAGGGCGCGTTGTTTCAAGACGACTTCTACTTGCATGGGCCGTCAATTACCACGGGGTCTGGTCAGAGTGGAATCAATACGGAGCGCTGATCAACACTTACACATGTACGTACCTATCGAGAGGAAACCTTGGGGGATTGATGGAGGAGACGGAAGGGCTTCATTCATCTTCCCAAGCTTCGTTCTTCATTTATCCTCGCTAATTTCTTTATATAGATGTCTTTATCTGATTTGGTGAGGCCACTGGCCACTGGTGGATACGTTGGCTTGCCCTGGACTCCTATACTCCCCATCGCCCGGCGCCGACTAAACTCAACCTCGTGAGCGCGTCGCGAATGAAGAGAGGAAGTAAAATAGACCAAGCTTAGCCGTGTTGAGTCTGCGGACTGCACCAATTTGGATGCTGTAGGCTACCGAATGCGCGCACGAACCGGCTTCCGTGCTCAGGAATAGGCAGGATCTCAAAATCCGTGGAGGAAGTATATAATCAGTCCTAATGGACGTCGTCAAAATTCCTATCAAGCTTTTTATCTCCACTCTGCCCTCATAATTAACCTTTCATTGGCTAGGTCCACTCGCTATTCTACTCCAATCCTGTTGTAATCTATTCGACTGTCAAGAAAATGGAGCCGTCTAGCTTCAGCGGTTTTCATTCCAACGGCGATGCACAACGACCACAACGACCAAGGCTTGAAGAAGGGCAACTCCTTAATTATTATCCAAATCACGAAGATCACCAACAAACTTCCCCCAATCACCAACTTGATCGTCCCTTGCCAGCATCCTCACTCACAGCTCCCTCGATTTACTATACGTACTCTGACACGAGCGAACGGATCGATGCGCGCTGGTCCGAACATGCTGCCTCTTCCTCGTCCAGAGGGATCTTCCGAACAGAGTTCGGCAGTGGTAGTACCCTACCCTCAAACAACCTTCAGCAACTTGGCTTTCCAGTGGTGTCCTCGACGTCTACGCCTCCAATCTCGTCGAGCAATCATCGAACCTTTGGTTATACTAATAACGGCAGCAATTATGTTCATTGTAATGAGCCCCACTTCTTTCCTTCTTCTATTTCCTCCCCTGCGAATGGCGCCGAATATTCCCACACCTCCCCTGGTCGCTCAACTGTCGCACCAGGCCCCTTCATCCCCGACGTCACATCCTATCGCTCGCCCATTGCCGGCCCTTTCGCTCCCCCTCTCTACACCAACCCTAGGTACGCCTCCTCGTATTCCTCTACTCCGATGAGTACAAGTTTCGGAGACAACGGGATCCCAGTTACAAGGTCGATGAGTACCAATAACGGTGGTGACTGGAGCATATCGCTCTTGTACCCAGATCACTCTCTTATGAATGAAGAAACGATGCGGATGATGGGAATGACAGACTCCCAACTGACTTCTCTCATCACGTCGTCGACGCCGATTTCTACGGAGATGACAGACACAATGGATTTGGTTTCGCCAGGCGGTATTGCCTCTGTTGACGTGGATTTCTACCCTACGTCGGCATCGACATCAACAGCAACATCGATGCCCTTCGTCTCCTCAGGACGATCTGGCGTCTCCCTTCCCCTTCTGCATCCTCCTGTTGTACAGCCCCAGCTCCAGCCCCCGCTGTACGACCCCCGTTATCTCCAACCCCTTCATCATCAATACCAACACCATCATCATCACCACAACAGTAATTCCACCTTTCCACATGTACCGTACGATCCCGAGCAATCGCTTGAGCATGAGGATATGGTTCACGACGACTACGAACTACAGGACGACGAATATGAACCTGGCCAAGAAACCAGCACCACCGACGAAAGCAGCAGGAGTGGCGTGCTGACCCGGAAATCGTATCCGTGTCGGTACTGTCCACAGGTATATTCGCGCCTCAGTCGACAAGAGGCGTGTATCAACAGACATAACAACGTGAAACCATATCTCTGCGAAGGCGCGTGTGGGACTGAAAACTGGTGAGACTTCTCCTGTTTAGCTAAACCTCCTCCTCCCGTTGCTTTGGCTGCCTTGCTGATTATCCTCGATTGAGTAGCCCGATGACGTTTCATGGAGTTGAAAATCTGAATCGACACCGAAGGCTGAAGAACAAGAAATGGGTCTGCCCGGACTGGTGCGTACTGCTCTCACATCTGGTTGTGCTTATTTTGCTAATATTCCTTTCCTTCTTTTTGTCCCTTCGTACTTTTCTCCAACCGGTTCATTATTCTTCGATTGGTCTCGATAGCCACCAGCCAAGCCACCCATCGAATAAAGAAAGGCATAAGAGGCGGTGTCCGTCAAAAAGAAATTCGACAGCGCCCTCCATAGTCGATGATAGGTTGCTTCACTGAATCTGATCATCAAATTGAGGACGATATAGGTTAACAAAACCATCGACTTGGTACGCATGTTGCTCCTTTCCTCTATCTCTGCTCTTTCTTCTTCTTCTCTTTTCCACACCTCAACTGTGTGCATCCCCGCTCTCTCATCCTTGATACCCTCACTGAAAAGGATATTGGAGATGGTGCAATGGTTGATTGTGTAATTACAGTATGGCGTCGCTTTGCGTCCGTACAGTGTATGATAAACCATTCCCATGTCTCTATTGCTCCCATAGGGAGGGAAAGGCACTGCGGACATCCGGACTTCGACTCCTTCTTTCCCTCCATGTTGGACAGGGGATATGGTCCGGTAGAAACCGGAATCGGCGAATTGATCATTTCTTTCATTCTTGTTCTGTTTGCATCTAAACCTTTCTTTCCCTTCTATTTCTTCTTCGATGACTTCTCTACTGCGGTCATCTCTCCTTTTCTCCCATTATGCTCCCATTATGTTCCTCTCTCTCTCTTCATGTCTATGTGGCTCTTCTCTTTGTCTCAGGGTTATCTATCTTTCCCCTCCTCGCCCACCTCTGCACTCTCGATCTTTTGTCCCTCACTGTTCTTCTCTTCCTTGCTCCTTTGTCGACTCTCCCTTTCTTTCTTCGCTCTTCCTTTCTTACAAGTTACCTCCTCTCTCTATGCGATACATATGCAGGTTATTTATTTCAATGACCGCCCCACGCGCATAACGGCTCGTCGCTAAGACACATAGTCACCCCTATACACTGTCCATGATTGATCGGCTCTTTTCATTTCTTCTCATGACGTAGGCCGTGCCGTCTAAGGATAGCCGACTGGAAGGACTATGTACGCTCAACTTTTTGCGTCGTCCCTAAATTCGCTAAATTCACGACTCTCACGCCTATTGTAGGACGTTAACTTCAACTTTACAATCCTTTGGTATCACCTCTCCCTGGACTTTCTTTCCCCCTCCTGACTTTGAATGGGCGTGCTCATTGCTGTGTCCCTCTTCCTCTGCCGCCCGACTCGCCCAACTCGCCCGTCTCCTCCTTCCAGCCACCTCACTCTGTACTTGACGCTCTCACTCTGCCTTGATTAAGTCGAGTCTTGTCGATAAGAACCATTAGCATCCGAATCATGTCGGTTTGTGAGGGACTTTTCCATGTTGATATAATACATTATTATTTAATGTTTAGATAAAATCATTTTAGTGTTTTTAGCGTTAAGTTTTCGGGCGTCTCCGAGCGTCTGTTGCGAATGCCTCGCCACCCCCACGCCTTTTCCCCACCTCTCTGCTCCCGCCGTTTTGGTCCCGATGTCCCGCCACTGTTGGCGATGGCTAGAATTAAGAACTCAAGGCGTAGAGGAAAAGGCAGTCCTATACGCACTTTTCCCTACAAACTCAATGGGTCGTTCTTTGCATGTGATGCGTCACAGCCAATTGCTCAACAATTGCAAGATTGGATGTTGACATAAGAAGTCACGATCATTTGATCGAGTGATCGAGTATTATTCTGCGAACTGGTTTTTGGGACTGTCACCTGTGTGGTTTTACTTTACTTTTGCCTTTCTGCTGTACGCAGCAGCGGCTGGAGTAGGTGAAACCCTGAACGCGGATGACATGGTCAATGGAGTAGAGGCTGTTGGCTTATTGTGACTGCAGTGAGAGAATGGGTCAGTGATCATTAACGATACTGGGATAGGATGATCGACAAGAGGCGGCTCGAAGTCTGGTTCGAGAGGTGAAGGTGATCGAGACGCTCTGGGATCTGAAACTGGGAAGAGGACATGGTACGTGGTTCTTTTTCTCTGATCGTCGTTCCCATGGTCATGGTTGACTTACTTGACAAGTTAGTTGATATAGTGGTCGAATTTCGGGAGCGCACTTGTCTATTCGCTTTTGGAAGGTCCTCCCGCGTCGCTCTCACTCGTGACTTCTTCCCGTCGTCCTCCTCCACTTTTGAAAGCAATCGCGCTCGTTTTCTGGTGCAAACCATGACCGGGACCGGATACAAACCACTACCCGGAGGTCTTGTTAGGGCTGGGGGGCTTCAGTTCTGAGCGTGACCAACCTTTCGGCTGTGTTTGTTTGGCTGTTTGGGCTGTTTGGTCGTTATCCTGCCAATACAGTCGCCATTCAAACAATGGAGGGAGGGCAAAGGGAGGGCGGAAAATGAGTTTGGGATCATTATTTGGATGATTCGAGCGTCCTGGATTGAATGGTTCAGCTTGCGGAGGACTCAAGAGCGATCGAGGGAGTTTTTGGAGAAGAGCGGCCGCAGCGGGGATGTTGCTATTGTCGTTAGCCCTGCATAGGAGCTTGTAGACGGGCTTATTCAGATCAAATCGATCTGACTCGGTGCGAAAACCGTATTCGAAGTTGTGATAATTCTGGAGGAGAGATTACTGTAGGCGAATGGAGTGCGGAGGTAAGATTAATTTGCATCTAATTCACAACAATATCGACAACGCTTACTCTCCAGGTTTTTTTCAAAAATTTTCGTCAGCCACTGGTTTACGCGTGGTTTGTGTGCGTGTCCCCTCCTTCCACCAGTGCAGGCCAAAACAAGATTGGATGAGAGCGCCAATGAATGGAATAAAATGAAAGCGGATTAGACCCAGCCTTGCAGTCAATGCAATCGCTCAGTCTCAATTTCACCGAATCGGGATGTGCTGTGGATTCGACACTGCTGAGCGATTCTTAGGATGCGCGAGCATATAGTAGACTGGAATTACATAGGAATCTGCGGAAAGGTGATATAAAACCAATGTGTGCACGCCTGCCGATCCCCCAAGGAGGCTTCTTTCCTCACTCCTTCACCCTATTTCTCCATCATGAATCCTTTCTTTGGTCAGTTTCATACTCCACCACACTATACAATCCTTTTCGTGAACTAATTGGTCTCTGGTTTGTAGGTTCAACGAACACGAACATGTTTTCCGATTTCGACTTTCTTTCTAATGATCAGCAACAACGACAAGAAGTAGTGTCGTCGGCGGAAGAGGATTTCTACCATTCTCGCCCGGTGATCGAGCAGCAGTGCAGCCACGGGGAGTCACACTACTACCGCGATCAAAGGCCCGATGGTATTCCTCGACCACCGCAAGCGGTATCACACGCCTCTCCCTCGTTCCAAGATCCGTATTACGACGCAAGCGGTCGAGTTAAGGCCTCTCTGTGGTCACAACCACAGTCTCATGCTCCACCA
Organism: Serendipita sp. 400; assembly: GCA_019627735.1. NCBI lineage: Eukaryota > Fungi > Basidiomycota > Agaricomycetes > Sebacinales > Serendipitaceae > Serendipita > Serendipita sp. 400. The sequence goes on from WSTP01000001.1 coordinate 57,977, forward strand.
CCGTCCGGAGGGTTCCCTCGACCGGGGCACCGGGGGCCACCGGGCCCATCCTCTAGTGCTGCGCCGTCAAACTCCTTTCGACGTTTCGACATGCCAAATTCGACATCGACATCAGCATCTCCATCTGTATCTGCATATTTGTGGGGTAGTCATCACACTACTCCTACTACAGCTGCCACTATCAACGGCAACAGCAGCAATTATGTTCAGCATAATGGATTACAGCACCCTCCCTCTTTTTCGTCCTCCACGATCAACACCAATGGGTCCCAATGTTCTCACCCTTCTGGCGCCCATGCCACATACGTCCCTTCCGCTTCTTGGGCGAGAACGAGCTCCGGAGACAATGGGATACCGATAATGATGAGTAGCAGCAGTAACGGTGGCAATTACAACAGACCACTCGTCAATTCGGATGCCTTTGGTATGCCGGTCGAAACCTCACAGGCGACGATGTGGTGCTCTCCAGCTCAATTGGCCGCGCCGTCTTCGATGCTACCGGAGATGACGAATGCAATGGAAGGGATTGGAATGGGGTTTGGTAATGGTATGGATACCACCATGGGTTCTCTCTCGGGATCCAGGACGATGCCCTTCGTATCGTCAGAACACTATGGTGCCCATCCTCACCCTCCACCACCACCTCCTCTACTTCAACCTCTGCTGCCTTTTCTTCATCCTTACCACCAAGGTGGCAACGGCAGTAGCAACGGCTATTCACCTTCACCTTCTACTTCGACGCCGTTGTCGCAGCAGTTCCCCTTAGGTGAGGACGATGAAGACGGAGATAATGACTGGTATCACGACAATTACGAAAACGCCCATGAAGGTGGCGACGAGATCTCGACCGTGTCGGGTCCTCGACAAACTAGCCACATTCGCGGCAACCGGAACATACAAGGTGGTGGAACCGACAGACGTAGCAGGAATTCTACCCCCAGTGGGAAGTCGTTTCCTTGTCCACAGTGTGGGCGAGAGTATCTCCGTGCCCAGCGCCAAGAGGCCTGTATGAACAAGCATCGCGGGATCAAGCCGTATCGATGTGATGGTAAATGTGAAACCGGGAAAGAATGGTGAGCTTTTCTCCCTCTTCGTCCCAAGTCTCGCTCTCTGGACCTACCTTCTGCTTTCTCTCATTCTTTTCTTGCTACCTTGCTCACTGATGCCTATTTCCCTTTCTTTTTGGATTAGCGAAAAGGCATTTTACGGACCCGAGGACTTGCGCCGACATCAAAGGCCAATCGAGTCGAAGAAATGGGTCTGTCCGGACTGGTAAGTCCTCCTTGTCCCCCTTGGTTGTTTTTATCTGAACTGACATTTTCCTATGCGTGATTTGATAGTCACCAGTCAGGTCATCTATCGAATAAGAAGCGGCATGAAAGCCGATGTCGGGTGCGAGGAGTTTCGAGCCTCTTTGTGCGCCGATAATAGATGGTACACAAGAACAACGACGAGTAGAGTCGTGACGATCAAAAAAAGAAACACCGATTCGGTGTGCATGCATGTGTCCTTTTCCCTTCTTTCCTCTTCCTCTTTCCATTTCTTTTTCTCCTTTCCCCGCTCGTTCAACCGCGCACTCTCACCATTCCCTCCTCTCATCCACGATACATCCATTGTAACTGGATGCTGGAGATTGAGCGATGGTTGGTTGTATAGTTACAGTACGGAGTCGAATCCGTACGGCATGGTATACCCCTCTCAAAGACGCAAGACCCACTGTGGACATTCGGTCATCGTTCCTATACAACTTCCACTCCGCCACGGCAACGAACATAGTCGATGTTACGTTGTTCGTCTTTGTGGAAACTCAGATTAGCGAGCTAATCTTTTCTTGCTTACTTATTCTGTCTGCTTTTTTTTCATCTTCGTTATTGCTCCTTATTTTGGATCTTCTTTCCTTCTTGACGACTGTTCTCTTTCTCTCTTTCTCCCTCTCTCTTGTACACTAATAGTCTCTTCCCCTCTGCCACTCAATCCCTAATTCCCGCTTCTTCCCTCAACGTTCACACTTGCAAACCCTCCATTCTCCTCCCCGCCATGTTATTTCCCTCATCCTCTCCCTCCTAACCCCTTCTCATCTCTGTGTCTCTCCCACCTTCCTCCATTCTCTCAGTCCTTTTCATCGCCATTCCCTTCCCTCACCCCCTCTCATTTACACCCCTTCCCTTCTGCTCCAATTACCATACAAACGCATTCTCCCCTTTATGCGATCCATATGCCATATATATATGCGAATCTCTCTCTCTCCAGTAACAGTGTGATATAAGAACGGACGACCGGAAGAACAAGCCAAGACCGGAATGGACAATATATAGAGGTTGCACCAGAAGGTTTGCTGAGAACCGACTTTATAACATTGCGAAACCTATCTACGTCCAAAACCGGCTAATTCAAAACCTGATGGAAATTTTCGGCTATCCCGACTTCGGCAAGTCAGCACGCAGGTGGCTAGCAGATCGTAGCCCCGCCTGGTCCCAGGGGTGGAAACTGCGGCCTACGGGACAGAAGCTAGAAGTTCCAGATGGCACAAAGAGAATCTACGGGACATCAGCTACAGGTCGATACGCAAGGGCAACAAGCTCAGGTAGAGCATACGCAGCCAACCGTGGTATCGAATCAGCTTGTTCAGAATGCACAACCAGATGTGGAATCTCAGACATCGCTTCAAGGAATTGACCAACCAGAAGGAACTACATCTCCTCCAGCAGACCCCATGATACCACCTGGCGGTAAGTCCTCGTATTCGATACCGCAATGCATGCCTCTTTCACTGATGTTCTTGCCAGTGGATATATGTGCCCTTCCTAATTGCAACAAGCCAGTCTCTATAGATCATAATACGGAAGAACCAATTCAATATTGTAGTCGCGGTCACATGCGATTAGCGCTGTCAGTAGATTTCTTTTTCATCTCTCACTTTCCGCGCTGTATCTCATGAATGATTTCTCCCCTTCTTACATAGCTTTGATAAGCACAATGTAACCCAGCTATCTGTCCCAGGACCTTATCCTGGTAGCGGATCCAACCTGGACCGCACAACGTCTCTCTCAGGACCTCTGCCAGACACCCTTTCACTTACAGAGGCAGCACAGATATCGGATGTATATGCTCTTTCAGCCTCCCCTCTGCAAAGGATGTCGACGGCGGACGTTCCTAATGATCATAACGATGAGATTCCTCTACCCAATATTTCTAATGGATACCAGTTCGATTATGGTCCACTGGCGCAAGCTTATCAAGGTAGTCTGCCGCCAGGACCTGAGAATCAGGCTTCCGAGACTCTCGTGGACGACGATGACGGAGGATCGTGGAGCGACGACGATTATCCACCTGGGAATTACAGACATCCGGAGACGCAAAGACATTCTGGGCAAGATGCGTCCTCCTCAAAGTATGTGACTACTATGTCCCCAGCATAGATCTCAACTAATTCCGTCTGCAGTGGATATGGATATTGGCAAGGACAGATGCAAGGATACATAGTTGGTTATAGTACAGCTGCATCTTCATCTGGGACACAACGGGAACCACCACCAGCACTTCAGTCAGCTGGTCTCGCAATAGGAGAGACATGTTTTTTCTGTCGATCTCGTCCACCTTTCCCTGGGGACTATTTTTGTTCACCGGGCTGTAAGGCCGCGGGTGAGGGAGTGGTGAGAGATATCCTTTCAGGTTCACCTGAAGGATTGACAGAAAGGGATGCATCGAAGGCATCGATGAACCCTGGTGCTGCTCCAATCGGACAATCGATCTTCCTTACCACATCAGCTGCTGTGGAACCTCTACCTATGGATGATTATCCAGATGATGGAGGGTCTTGGAGTGATGATGAAGAGCCTATGACGCGTACTAGTGGTCAGAATGCGTCGTCGAATACGAATGAAGGTTCTATGCCGCCTCATCAGATTTATGAGTCTCTTAAAGATGATTACCCAGATGAAGGAGGCTCTTGGAGTGACGATGGGTCTCTGTCGAAGGGATATCCTGAGGTGGGTCAGCCATCTAATCAGGCGCAAGCACCTACAATGGTCTCCCAATCGAGGGGGGCCTCTTTGGATATACCAGCTGGTTCTATGACAGGATAACTAGAAGAAACTCTTGATTTCTCTATGCCGATCTCGTCAACATCTCCCCAGAGACTATTTCTGTTCGTCAAAGTGCGGGGTTCCGGACGAGAATTTGGTGAACTTCTATATATCGAAAACATCTGAAGCAGAGGCGGCGGGAAAATAAGGAATGTCGCGAATGTTTCGAGACCAGTAAGGATCATAAGGTCGGTGTATCCTGTCTACACTTCTATGGCACATCCGCTTGTCGTTTCCATAATACAGGAACTTCTCTTGATATCCCTTTTCGTCCTCCAACCACAGTGAATACCTCGATTCCAACCATTCCTTTGGGTATCAACCTCGGCTCAAGCTGTGTTTATACTACTGGAGTGCTCATCTCCAATATCCCTATCATGTATACAAATAACTGACATTCATCATCTTTGCAATAATAGTACATACGTGTATAGAAGCATGTGTTGGTTGTTAGCATACATGAAGTAGGACTGCAAGTGATGAGGACAAAGCATACGAATCGAAAAGTGCACGAGACAGAGGCGTAGGAAACCGAGAGAGAACTCGAAAGATGACAGCTAGGGGCAAAGATAAGGAGAAGCGAAGCCGACACGACACGAAGGTATGAACAAGGGCGAATATAACGCGTACACGAATGCATGCATGGAAAAGAGGCGACGAAGAGAAACTCGAAGAGGCAGATCTATAGAGGATCGTTGCGAATCGAACTAGAGATAGAGAAAAGACGAAATGGTGAGCGTCCAGGCACTTGCTCAATAAACCAGAGAAGAGACGGGAGGGATAGGTACGACGGCCCCCAATGAGGTAAGCGGGTGACTAGCGGCGGCGACGAGGAGAGAGATCGGAGAGAGAAACGGTGATAGGCTCCACTGACGGCTCCCTTGGCGATGATTCGACACTGTCATCCCAGAATCCCTCAAACGTGACAAGACCAGGGAAAGCATCCGATGACGAGCCAAGAGAGGAAAGGGAGCTATCTGGATCAAATGGTGTGCGCTCTCTCGTGGCGAAAAGTTGATGTTCCAATTGTTCATATGGGTTTGCTTCCTCATCTAGACGAAGATGGACACCAAACTCGGAGAAGGGGTTATCCTCCACAATATCCATCGATTCAAAGCGCTCTCCCATATCTTCGTCGTCGAAAGAGTGGTTTTGCTCCTCCTCCGTCCAACTCATCACCGAGTTGTTCGTGGAGGACTGCGGTAGACTATCCGTGGAGCTCTCATCGATGAGAGTAGACCTCATGGATTGAGATGTAGAGGAGATGGAAGAATTGTCCGAGTCGCTAATTGGAGGTGGGACGATGTCTTCAGAGAAGACAGAAAGTGCGGGTGTCGTACCCTAATATTCGAATCAGTATCGATTGTAGTGAGAATTGTAATATACATACCCGATGAAATTGGAGAACTTCTTCTTCCTCAAAGGGCTCTTCATCTGACCCATACTGGGCAAATGATGAGGGTACACAACGACGACGAGGCGGTGGAGAACTGAGAATAAGGGATGATTTACCGCTTTTGGAACTAGAAGTTGATGATCGACGCTTTGGTTGACTTGTCTTGCGTTGCACCTTTGGGCGAGGCAGCCTCGGCAAGTTTGCCACTCGAGCTACAGTTGCCGTGGCCGTTTCCTTGAGTGCTGACGGGGTGACAACCGTCTTGGATATTTTACCGGATTTCTTCTTAAGGTTCGGTAGTGCGTTCTTCCGCGCGATATACCCAGCGACGAGTTCCTCGATCTTCGCGAACAGTTCGTCACCTTGAAGTCCAGTGAGGACAACCTCGGCGATTCGCTTGCATTGAAGTTCCTCGGGACCGAGACGTGCTTCCTTTTCGTTTGCGGGAGGATCGCCCTTTATAACCTTTGATTTGATTTCCTTTGTGACAGTAGACGTAGAAACGGTATAAATCCTCTGATGAATACGGAGCTCTTCCTCGCTGAGAGTAAAGAAACGTTGCTTCTCCGCCGCAGGGAGACCAGCCCAGACAAAGGAGACGATACGCGAGATCTGCCGATGGTCTTTGCAAAAATCGAGGCCGCTTGGGAGGACTTGCATCAAGTGAAAGTGAGAGCGGAATAAGATAAAGGCATTTCGAGGACGAGGGACATGGTTGGATGGTCTGCGCTTCGAGTGCGATGGCCCACACTGGTTACGGGGAGGGAGGGCCAGGTTCTCTGGGATGAACCAAAGGTGACGGCACTGGGTCACTGGGGCTTCGTCATGAGAGCTATAGGTATCTAGAACATCGAGATCAACCATGGGGATCTCTTGTGATGGTACTAGTTGGTACGCTTGGTCAGTGGTGGGTTGGCTAGTCATTGAACGTGAACATACTCGACGACGATGAGCTAGTCGACATAGTTGTATGCTAGATCTAGGAGTCAGAGAGGAAGATGGGTGAGCAAGATGCAATCTCTCCATCCTAAGCCTCTCGTCAGGTCTTTATACCGAACGATCTGTCTTCCGCCTCCTGTGAGGAGCCTAACTCTATAGACAGGCCAAAGCATTGAGAAAGCGTGTTTAGAATCCCCATGATTGGTAGTTTCATCGACCCCGAATGGCAGGTCTGATACGGATTCAAAGCAAACCGCGTCGATGGACCCAAAGTTCAATGCACGATGAGGAGGAAAGTGGGAGCGAGGGCCTGAATCTGAGGCTGGAAACACGTTGCAGACTGTAGGCAGTTTTTTGCCCATCTTTGGATGAAAGCCCCACGGTCCAGGCGAACAATGACCCATGAGCGCCAAACTCTGGAGTGGCCTCGAAAACCGTAAGGACACTAGGGTATCCCAAACAACGAAAAAGACAAAGAAACATGGGTCTGTGAGTTTATTGGTACAAGAAAGAAGGCGCCTCGGATGATCCTAAGCGGGGAAATTCTCTGGCTGTCGGGATGGATCTGCGCACACATCTTCAAAAGGCCCAATACTCCCCTGTGTCGTAATTTCAACCTCTATCTGTTCTAAAGTACGAATTTCACGAGTAAATTCATTCGTAATTTATCGATAATCGCGAAAGATTACTACACCGTAGTCACGTGACTCGCGCACAAAGCACGTCCACCTCCCAGTGCGCATAAACGCCCTATTCCACGTCGTGTATTCCCGAGTTATATTTGATTTATTGCAGTGACCCGAATTTCATGGAGAATTGGACTGCTAGCTGGTGAGGATGTGGGAGGACAGAAGTGCGTTGTGGGGAGGGGAAAGATACAGGTGCGCTGGATGATGATAACTACCATTATATATCGAGAACGAGCATCAGTTTGATCCAATGGAGAACTAGGGGTCGACAACCGTGCAATCTTTATATGGGCGCGGTGTTCAGCCACAAATGTAAGCAGAATGACGGCACTCACCCTTTAGGTATGACCCCATTCACGTTGTACGAGACTCTTGTATTATGGCCGAGTTCCCACTGCTCTGGGTTGCAAGAGTATGATGGCGAAATTCAGTGCCTAGGTTCCCTATATACCTCCCTTGAGAAGTTTCTTGATCTAGTTTATCGAATTGTCAGAAAAAGCTAGAGAATTTCGAAGGATTTTCCGAAAAAGACAGAGACGGGATCGGCCCTAGAACTCACCCTAGTAGGATGCAGTCACTTTCAAAGATTTCCCCGGCATCAGAATCGATAATCTAGCACGAATATCCGTATATATTCTGTGCTGCTAGCCGTAATATGGGTTGACCCATGTTGTAGACGAGAACCACCCTAGGGAACAAAGCAAGCAGGTTGTTGAATTCTCCACTCACTCACTTTCCGAGAATCTGTTTTGGCAGGTTGATCGTACCGTCATGAATCACTCGGATCAGGCCATTCTAATTCCGACCTGAGGCTGTGGATAGAATCGGCTTGAAGAGGCTCTACGACGTCCTCCCAGCCTTAGTTACGGACTACGGACATCCTCCCTACTACTCCATCGCACGAAAGGTGGTATTTACGTGAAAATTTTATTCTTACTCTATAGCGGTTTCGTTCAGTCTTGGCAACGTATATGCCCATCTGGAATGCACCAGTACCTGCGTTTAAATTGATCGCCTACATAACCTATGTTCATCGTATCTGATTGGTTACGCTTAGGAAAGAGAACGGTATGCTATATCCATATTGGGGCTCCCAATGCCCCAGCCGTCCTGGGCACTGTCTAAAGGAGACGGGTACGTGGAATAGCCTGCAGTAGCCTGACTCATTGAGCACAGGTACCAAACGTGGTTTTTAGCTCGATCACTAGTCTCAATGGTCTTTCTCTGGCATATAGGCGGAGTTGTCCACAACCAACCATTCGGTGCACTGTCGACTCTTCCATGGATACGTTGGGTCTCATCGCATTGAGTATATGTACTTGATGCTAAAGCATGAGAGTTGCTGTGGAGCTCAATCACTAGTTCGATAAGTCACCTTGACTGATTCAGTTATTTCCAGAGGCAAAATACTCATCGCATGCCACTCGTAACGGGTTTTACTCGTCGGAGAAGAGTTCCTGTCGATCTCTCTATCACTAGGAAAGACGTATACATCCCACGGACCAGAACTGCCCCTTGCAGTATATATATCCCTACGGAATGTAACCACGGTAATCACCACCACAAGCCGTTAAGACCTCTTCAAAGTAACGCGAGAAAATCAAGTCGCTGACAACCGTTCTTACAGACGAGCCAAAACCGCAATGTCCCAAACTCAAGGAAAATCCCCTGTTCAAGTAGTGGGCGAACGTGTACAGCATTACTGGGGCCGGACCACCGGCTATCTGAAATGGGACTTCGAGGAAATAGGTTCAGCCGAGCACGATCAATGGTGGACGTGTACGGTCAGCCTACGTAGATCCTTGTCGGCGGAATGGGAAGCCATGGGCACTAGTGAGGCTTTTACCAATAAAAAGGAAGCGAAAAATGATGCAGCTCTACTTGCCCTTGCGTATTTGACGCAGATTGGGTTCCCTTGAACGTACACAAGACAGCCACAGCTATTCAGCCGCACTATTTATATTCTATATTCACGATACTAGTTCTTTATCCTTCATAGTATTGCTCTTTAACCCTCCTTCGTATTATTTGCATGCCTTTTAGTCTTGATATATATTAGCTATTAGCTATTTTCCCATTACTTATTTTTATGCGAGAGTGAGCCTTTGATCTGCCGAACGTCGGCTCCCACGGTCCTACGGCCTACGGGTTGAATTCTGCCGCTGATCTGTTGTCGTGAGCCCAGAAGCAAGAAGCAAGATTCCCAGCAGCAACCCGCGTTCTCATCTGCGTTCTCAGCTTGGCGCGGCGTTTATATGCCGCATAGCCGCCAATCTCAGTCAGTCCTTCACCAAAGTCCCAGTCCCAGCGGCTCATACCTGGACCCGCCCACACCTTTTAGTCAATTTCCCTCTTTCACTAAAGCAAAAATCACTCCAGTGCTCAGGAGTCGACTCCAGATAAACCATTTGGGCAGTCACTGGCACCACTGTCCCGTCACAGCTCACCAATAACTGGCCGTCAACAACCTATCCGAACTCACGAGACCCCACCGCAAATACAGCGCTTCCGATGTGAGGCAAACCACAAACAAGGGGAGAGCTCTAGCTAACTTTTCTCTCCTTACACTACAGCTCTATATCATGTCACGTCTCTCAAACATGAGAGCAAGAGATGTCCTGCATGCCTACCGGCGGATGACGTTGACGCGCAAGATGGCAACCTTTTTATTGTGTTTCATCGTCTTCGTACTCTTACTTCGTGCATACGACCCATCAGGAGGTCTTCCGATACCTTCATCGGAACACCTCCATCCTCACAAGAAGCCGAGCCGCCCTCTCAAGATCACAAAAGATGAGCGGCTATGGAAGGAGAGAAGCGAGATCGTAAAAGAGGCGTTCCATCATGCTTATACCGACTATGAAAAGTTTGCTTTCGGAAAGGACGAGCTCAAGCCATTGAGCAATGGATCGCAAAACAAGTCGGTCCCTTTCGTTTTATAATATAATCTTACATACTGAACTGGCTTAGCTTGAACGGTTGGGGGCTGACTATCGTGGATTCCCTTGATACGATGCTCCTCATGGGCCTGGACAAAGAATTTGAACGCGGAATGGAGTTTGTCAAGGGCCTCAAGTTTAATGGAGACGTACGTTTCTCGTCATTCTGGCTACATCAGGTTTTCCTCTTAACTGCCATTTTTCATCCTCTAGACATCTCGTATACCCTTCTTCGAAACCATCATCCGGTATCTTGGAGGTTTCCTGAGCGCATACTATCTTGCTTTGCAATCGCATGTACCTCTTCATCGAGACACGTATGCTCCTATATTACTGAAGAAAGCCAACGAGTTGGGGGAAATGCTCATCACCGCCTTCAATACAAAATCTGGGCTCCCAGTAACTGGACTGCGTGTACAAGAGTACGTCTCGTTCATTTGACTACACAAGACTCATCATTGACCGGTTCCACAGCGGCTCGGTTGTGCTGCTTAACCCACATGGGGAGACTTACCTCGCGGAAATGGCATCGTGCCAAATGGAATTCAAGTACCTCGCCCATCTAACAAAAGAAGCAGTCTACTTTAACAAGTCTGATAAAGTCATGGACTTGATGCAGGAGCAACAAGGCCAGACACCTGCGAGAGCTATGGTCAAAGAAAACGGGACAATGGTTGAAAAAATCATGAACGACCAGAATACTGGTCTATGGACCATTCGGTGGTATGTCGAGGATGGAAAGATGTATGGCAGTGAGTATATGCAAGTACACATCCATAATCTTGTCTCACTTTCATCCGAGCAGATACGATTTCCGCTGGTGCCATGGGCGACTCTGCCTATGAATACCTCTTGAAGCAATATCTTCTCTCCGGACGGACAGAGAAGCGACTCTTGAATATGTGTACGTCCATTCCTTTCTTTATTGTCTGGAGAATACAACCTTATTGTGTCTGATAGATCTTGACGCTATGGATGGTATCATCAACAACATGATGTACCTTTCTACCCGTCGAAATCTTCTCTATGTCACCGATCTTGGTCAATGGGCTTCTCCATCGGGAAACATGGACCATCTCTCATGTTACTTACCCGGAGTTTTGGCTCTAGGAGCCAAACTCTTGAACCCAGACTATCCATGGCCAGACGCGAATCCACCCTCCCGCATCAGACCTCGCGCACCCATACCTTCCAAGGACCTCAAAGCCAAGCTCGACTTACACATGCGTGCTGCGATTGGGTTGGCCCATACGTGCTGGGTGAGTTATGAAGAAATGGAGACTGGGATTGGTCCAGAGATTATGCATTTCAATGCACCTGCTCGGGAGGACGGAGGCTTGACGAGGGATCAATACGAATCGGTGAAGTGGGGGCCGAAAGTGGCAGAATGGGAGAAGAAAGGGAGGTCGGGTCCTTTGGTGGGTACGGAAGGATGGCCAGCCAGTGGTGGAAGACATGATTGGGATGCACGAGATCAGCGTTATCTGTTGAGACCAGAGGTGAGATTGGATGACTAAGTTTTATTTTATTATATTACTCACGTGGGCGTTTTTTTTTTTTTCATTATAGGCTGTCGAGGCGATGTATCTGTTGTGGAAGACGACTGGAGACAACATATGGCGAGAACGAGGGTGGAAAATGTTCGAAGCTATCAACACGCATACTCGAAACTCGGTTGGGTATACGAGTATCAGCTACGTGAATGCTCTAGAACCACACAAAGTCAACGATATGCCGAGGTAAGCATACGAAATCGTTGCCTGATATATGAATCTCACACAAATTTAAATAGCTTCTACCTCGCTGAGACACTGAAGTATGCGTATCTTAATACACTGGAGAAGGACCTTTTACCATTGGACCGCAACGTCTTCAACACGGAGGCTCATCCATTCCCGGCCTTTGCTTGGACTTCACAACAAATCAAAGAATGGGGAATCCACTGATCTCGATTTACCCCCCTTTTTTTGCATACTTTTCCCCTTCGACTCCCCCTCCGACCTTACGGTATTTCTATATTGCTCTCGTACTCGACTCTTCTTGCACATTTAGCTCTACAGCATTTCGTTTGCGTTTTGTCGCGTAGTTCTCCCCCCTCATGTGATAAATATTATCTTCAAGCGATCCTTCAGAACCACCCAGCCTCACCTAAACTTGAGTTTTGCTTTGCTTCGACCGCCACCAATGACTCGAAAGTTAGGTATGCTGCTCACTGCCTCTCTTGATTTATAAGAAATATGATACGACGATGAGAACGATTTTTGATCCCCAAGTGTTTATTACTGGGAACAAGAACAAGCTGCTCGAAGTACAGGCGATTCTGGAGAAATTTGACATTCAGTTGGAATCCAAAGAATTGGACAGTACGAATATCGTTTTCAGTTCTACCCTAACGTTCATTATCTGTGATAGTTGCCGAGATTCAAGGGTCCACTTTGGACGTTTCTTCTGCGAAATGTAGGCAGGCTAGCGAGATGGTACGATTCGAAGCACGTAGGAGGAGATGTGGCCGTTAATAAACGTAGATCAACGGATCTTGTATCACAGAGGACACGGCACTCGCATTTCATGCTTTGAATGGTCTTCCAGGCCCATACATCAAGGACTTTATGAAGACGATAGGACATTCCGGTGCGTCTACTCCACTTCCTCGCCACATGACATCACTTGAAAAATATATATTTCGGCATAGGATTGAACGCTATGCTCGTCGGCTTCCCGACGAAAGGGGCAACAGCCATCTGCACATTTGCATACTCTCCGGGTCCAGGACAGGAGCCAATCCTGTTTGTAGGAGAGACAGAAGGGGAAATTGTACCTCCCAGGGGCCCTACTCACTTTGGTTGGGATGCTGTTTTCCAAGCATCGGGAACTGGTCAGACGTAGGGTGGTTCACGCTGATCATGAGAGACATGATTACTGACTCTCAGTAAAACAAGGTTCGCTGAAATGGACCCAGTATTCAAGAACACGATTTCCCATAGATATAAGGCGTTGGCGAAGCTGGTGGAATATCTCAAGACACTCCCGCCATCATGAGCAGTGATATTCGATGGCGCTTTCTATTCTCTGGATGGAAGCTACAATAAATATAGAGTAATTTATACACCAAATTCTTCATTAGCGACGTCCCTTGCCGTATACTTGTATACACCTCTCCTCGAAAGCAGATACCATCATCGATGATACCCTCCCAAAGAAGCCTTTCGATATAGTTGCATGAAGAGGATTCGAAAATGCGAACGCTATATCAAAGGACACGAGCGTGGGCCCTTCATCGGGTGAAGTAGCTACTGTTCCACACGCAGAAGATAAAGGATCTGTTCTTTGCAAGCCTTCTGGAGATGTAGGATGAGGTGATGCAGTCGAGGCAGGCTGAAACCTCCATGTCGTAATCAATTGTTTGAACATGGGAGTTGACGTTGCTGCAACCGCCTATCGGATGACGACGCAGACGATCAATGGAAAAGAAAAAAAAGAAGAAGAAAGAGGCGATTGAAGAGGGGACGACGTACTTGGACGAGTTCAAAAGGTTTGCATTCCACTTTACTCACATACCGTTCGTCCATTCCCAAGAACCCGACTTTGAGCTCGGCCTCTAAGTGAACAGCAGGATCCCCATCACTCCCAGAGTTTGTTTTCCAATCGGATCGTGACGATTTTAAGACATCCGAGCCAGTACAAAAAGGAATAAATTGATGATAAGAGTCAACATCGGAAACAACGCTGTATAGTTGTCGGCGAGTGTACCTATAGTGTCGTTTTCGTCAGGTTTGATGCTCTTATGGCATAAATTTATCACTCACGGCATTATTTTCCGCTCATGATATCTCTGAAGGTCATCCTCTGCGTCGTCTCCGCTGTCATGCGCTCCTCCGAAGGGACTAAAACCGGAAGGTAGGGTAAAAAACGTTCTACAATGTGTTTTGACCAGAATACGAGATAAAGAAAGGCGCAGAGGCGAGGAATATATGACGGTGAAAGGAGTCGCTAACATGATAGGGAGCAAGTTAGCTGATAGACTATTTTGGCAGGACGACTGTACTACACGAGGAATTATTTAAGTTATACAATCAATGAGCAATACGTGATTTAAGGAACACTTCGATGAGATCTATAATATTTGTCTCTCCGCCCGACCCTTTACGTAGCTTGGAGAGAGCTTTTTTGGCCTTCGAGAGCATACCCAGGAGCTCATTGATGACATCCCCACCAACACCAGGTAAGAATGTCCCCCGCTTCAAGGCGAGGAGGTTCATCGCCGCACCGGACTCTTTACCGTACGCAACGTCGTTCCAATCGGCGGAACCCTCGTCCATAGGTGCATCTCCTTGCTCACGTTGATTGGTCCATATAGCGAGCTGTGAGACGGCGAAGATGGCAACAGACTCGAGTGATTGGCTCAGGAGAGAGAGGTCGTAGGACGAATCGAACGCCTGAACCGACGCAAATGTTGAAATTTTAGACTTATTGCCATCCTTGCTGTGCTCTATTATTTCGATGATCCCGTTCCCCAGCTCCAGCAAGGTCCCCATAGTTGCAAGCTCCCCAACAGATACTTTCGTTGTCTAAACGAGATGCCTGTCAGTATTTCTCTCTGTGAATTTCATTACACATACTAGAGCGATATGAGGTACTGTTGGCCAGTCCTCAGGTTCTCCTAGAATTATTGAGTCTCCTTGTGTCACGATCGACAGCGTTGACGTGATATCGCGGACGATCTTATGTATTTTCTGAGTCAAGCCCGCGATAAGTGGCCGTTTTTCGGTGTCCAACATATCATTTGCTGAAGCCATTGCTACGCTTTGTGCCAGCTCTCTGTCCAGTATTCGGCGTTCCTCGGAGGAACTAGCTTCAAAGAGACTAGCTAAATGGTTTGGATGTGAGAGTGCATAATTGAGATGCTGTAGAAGGACTAAGGTCTTTTCGGCAAATGTCTTAAGGATCGATGTTGCCTGAGCATCGGCGGATGATCGAGGGTTGACTGCGAGTGCCATAGCGTAAAAGAGATCCATCACTGCATCCAACTCATCCAGGGTAGCAGTGTTCAAGGGTTGACCGATATTCCAATCTAATGCCCGGGAAAGTTGTGCACCATAAAATTGGACAAAGCTTGTGACCTCCGTTTCGATGAAATAAGTGCTTGATGACCCTACTGATCCGACCAGGCCAGCCATGATACTGAGTATGGTACACCACGCAGACTGGCCGGGGTTCCGATCTCCCGGCAACTCAGGATGAAAAGGCTCTAGGGTGCCCACTGTAAGGTCGGGGGCTATGCTGAGATTGCTATAGGCTGAAACAGCACCAGACATAGCCAACGTCTCGGCAGAGGGTGGCATGCTTGACAAACAGAGTTGAAACGCCAGCATATGCCTCGCGTAGAGGGGATACCGATAAGCCCTCAAGATGTCTCCATCCATAAGCTTGCCTGATAGATCGCATTTTGCTAGAAGTTCTAAGCTGGATCGAGCAAGGTTGAGTTCTTGCAACCGTTCGAGCCAAACTCTAGGAGAAGTGTGAACTTCTGGTCGGGTGCATTGTTCGAAGACAGTGACCAGCTGCTCCATGTCACGGTCTATTGACTGTGCCTGATTGACTCTGGCATTGTCGACGACTTCCATAAGAGCACCGGCAACAGATGTTGTGATGGCCAACATAGCGGAAGAAATGATTGCGGTCTGTTGTGCTGTTGGGAGATGGGCACTGGTGCATAGTTGACGAGATTTACGTGCGCAGAAGTAAGCGATTCGAAGGATGGTGGGGTGAAAAGATGTTCCTTCTCCCGTCATGGATCTTCGCAAGGACCCGATCAAAGGGAAAGTCTCGCTCATTATGATAGCATGAACGTTTCGGATCAAGGACGTAAATGACTTTGCAGCCTTCTCGTTTCCTACCAAAGGCAACGACCAAGTTGACTCCAGGATTGCCAACAGAACAGCCAGTCGCTCAGAATGAACGTCTATCATTATCTCGGCCCCCCTCGTCTCCGCAGCGATCCTTTGAGAGATGGAGGTTGAAATTTGAAGTAGGTCTTCTCTAGCATCCTTCTCTTGCACAAGAGCACCGCCTTCTTGAAGAAATAGTTTCCACGCCCGCGTGAGCTGTATCTGGGCATCGACAATAGACCAATTGCAGTTAAGGAAGTACACATCGTTGATTACGCGCCTCAGGCGGAGTTTACTCTCCGCGTCTACCATTTCAGGATAGAGACGAACCTCCAGCAATTTGATTTGGTAGAGGTAATTGGTACCGAAGTGCCGGTGAATGGGTGAGAAAGGAGATCGTAACGCTTCGAATAGGAAATTGGGCATGGAATCGTTGATCTTCTTGGCGAGTCGCTGGTGAAGGGTGATATCAAGGCTGCAGTGGATCGCTTTCGTCAAGTGCTGTGCCATTGAATCTCCGGTTTGAATAAGGGTATTGAGGGCAGCGATACTAAGTGGACGTATGGCGGCTGGTCTTGGAGATGTGGGTGTGACAGCTCCCCCTTGCCTCGCACTCCCGCGGAATACAGCGACTTCGATTGCAAAAAGCTCCACGACCTGCGACTGTACTAGAATACGATTGGCGGTGAGGTTCATCTCCTGGAGGGTGGCTTTGTCGGGCTTATCGACCTCCATAGACCCTTCTTGTTCTGCATCTGAGGAATGTGCGATCGGTTGCCGAAGGATCCACACCAATCGTGCCCAGAAGGCGCTGTCTTTGCGGATGGGTTCAATAGAGCTGGAATACTCTAGGTGATGTCGCCATGTTGCCGTGATGAATCGGGTTATAGCACAGAGAACCTCGATATCCGTATCCCAAAGACTTTCCCAACTCGAGGCTGACTGTACAGCAAGAGATAGCGCCGTCCTACTCTTTCCCCCGGCCTCCACTTTGTCAGTTGCGCCGTTGGTTGCCTTCTCCTCAACCTGGCCTTTCCCTTTCTCCACGCGAGATTGGTCGAGCTTAGATCTCGCATAGAAGGAACCAGTGACAAATAGCGCAGCAAATGCTGGCTGCTGATCGATGGCGACAGACATCAAGTTCCAGATCGCTACTCGGAGGCGAGGGTCCTGACGAGAGTCGCGTATGATACGAACGAAACTTCGAGTCGTTCGTTCCGCGTCCGTCATGTGTGTTATTAAGCTAGGTGGCGACGGCTCAATCTTCGCGAAACAAAGGATGAGAAGCGAGAGGACTTCGGTTGCATATGTAGGGATATTCGGCCCCATGTCATCACTAGCCACCAGACTAGCGATGGAGTCGAGAGGGATCTTCTTTTGTTGACGCACACCAGATGCTGATGGGATGTTTTGCGGAGTCCCGACGCAGAGGAGGTGCTCCAAGAGACATTGGCGAGAGCTGAGCAAGGAGTAGGATTTGTGTGATAGCAGATACCGCGTCAAATTGAGGAATGACTGGATCATCCACACCACCTCTGCATTTTCCTTGTCACGTTGGGCTGCCTTCAATGCAGCTGACATTTCTTGGCCAACGGTGAGTGAATGTACTAAGGGTACAATCGTCATTGGTGTGGCTTGGTTAACGAACACTTCGAGCACATATGTCGCCAGGCCCCTGAAAACTGTCCCATTCGATGATTTCTGTTTAACCAGAATTAATGATTGGTTCTGTCATGAAATAGTTGGCGTACCTCTCCATCACTCACTTCGGGAGACCAATTGCGCAGGATATCGGTATAAATTTCCGCGATCCTCCGCCCTATCTCAAAACGGTCACCAAGTCGTTTGTACTTCCAGTCCGAGTATTCCGACCATATGTTGGTATGCACAAATCTGATGGCGTTGCCAAGTACTTCGCCTTGTATCTCCCTCGAGATACTCAAGTCCAGATCACTCTGAATAGCGTTATCCAAGAGTGCACGAATGAGGGATAGTATAGATATTGTAATTGCGTAGGACCCAGTAGAACGCTCGGAAACGAGTATTGCGATCATTGCTGACCGAGCGGGCTGAGATTTTGCACCGGTCACTGAAGAGACGCCAAATCCGAATCCTCCATCAGCCAGACCCAAAAAGCCGGTAGAACGCATCACCGGCCATACGCGTCGAGGGGACGCCCTAGCGAGTGCGCTGAGGGTAGAAATTGAACGGGCGATTATCCTTTTGTCCCTATCTTTTGTGACGTCCTTGGTACCCCTGTCGAATGCTCTGCTACTTTGTGTCGGGCGGGAAAGGGCATCATTCAAAAGTTGAATGATTACAGGAGCTAACTCCAAGGGTGCGGCCCTATCGATTTGTACTCCCTGATCATCATCTTCCATAGATTCAGAATGGGAGAGCACATCGTCAACCTGCTCCATGCTGTTGAGCAGAGCTTCGTGGCTGACATGATCGGTGTGCATCAATACACTCTGGAACAACTCCAAAATCTCCAGAATAAGATTCCCTATGTCGATTGTATCGAAATCGACTCCAATGGACATCAGCGTGAAGCAAACTGGCTTCCCGGCTCCCCGCTTGTTTATCGCATGGGAGCCGGCAGCCCCTTGTATGAAGGGCCCGAGTGTCTGGGTCTTGTTGGGACGACTTGCGTTCGGGTTATCTACCAATGCTATGCACTCTTGAAGGACTTCTAAAAGTAGGCTCCATGCTGAATGTCTGTGCTCCCAATTGATGACGAGTGGCTTTCTGGAGCCCTCCCTACCGATACTTCGGATAGGAAGAATCGAACCTCCAGGTAGTTGGAATGGCTGCGTGTTGCGGTACAGAGTGATAGAAGGCTCTGAGTATGGGGAGGATGGGTCATAGTTTGGATTGGGTGTGGACTCAGTCTCATAAAGGCCTTTTTGGGGGAGAACAGTGGCATAGAGATCCATTTGGTCCAGTTGATGGTAAACATGGCGGCATGCTTCCTTGCGCGCATCACCCCTGTTGCGCTCTAGGAAAACAATGGCCCCATTATTATAAAGGCTCCCACCCCACAGCCCCCTGGTGAAAGCTTCCGAATCCTTGGACCATTGCTCGGCGTTTTCTTCCAGGTCCCAGCTGCCGACTCCGGAAAGAGCACGTTGCACCCGGATAAAGGGTATCAACGAACCGTTCAGCTGATATCGTTCCCCAGCTAAATATCTGGTCAGAAAAGTGGATAATAGTCGCATGGTATTAGCTTACCTAATGGAAAAATTGCACTGGTCACATCTAGGGCAGCCACCCGGGGAGGGCTGAACACGTCTACCGACCAATAGTTGCTGGAAAGTTCTGGCAGAGAGGGGCCATATCCGAAGATAGTGGCAAAGAGAGTAAGATATGTAGCAATGTGCTCGCTTGGAAGCTTAGGGAGGGATATCAAAGCGGGAATGCAGTGAGATAGACCTAAATGTGATACGTAAGTCGAAACTAAGCCAGAGAATGAGTGGATCCATACGCTTGATAACGGTTCTGTAGATAGGAGGCCCAAATCCAACCTTTCGACCACGAAATTCACCGCTGAATATCCCCCCAGCATGAGGATCATGTCCTACGATACTCGCATTCAAGTACTCCATGACCTTTAATTCGTTGATACTATAGCCGGCTAGTAAACTACTCATCCAGCTCCCGATACCAGCTCCAACGTGGTGAGGAGTGAATTCGGGTATAATGACCTTCATGAAGGCAATATATTCGTTAGGCAGATCTTCTCCCACCTCTACAGCTGCCTGGGAAATCGAATAGAGAACAAATGCCCAGGACAACAGCAGAGGCGAGTATCGGGGGTCGGATGGAGAAGAGGATAAAATGGAGTGCATTTCAGGAAGGAGCCTCGGATCGTACACGCGCTGGTAATTCATTTTATCGCCTGGGTGGTCCTCCGGTGGTGACGAAAGTGTAACTTTGCCATCCAGCAGATGCGCAAGGTCGAATATGGATACGCATAGCACCATCCACATCATCTCTACATTCTTGAGGATTACTTTATCCGAGTCCTCCAGATAGAGGTAGGTTCCCGTCCCGCTTGAGAAATCGGAACTGCGAGAGGATCCTATTTTTTTGCCAAGGTCGCACCGGTAAGCTAGCTTTATTACCGGAATCGCGACCTGCGCCCAAGGGAGCAAGCCTGCCCAAAGGAGCCAAAAGACGGCTTCAAGGATGGCGAATTGTTCTTCCAGTATTTGGCTAACATCGTTGGATCGATATGATTTGCCAATCGAGCCTGCCTCGGAGAGCGTTCGTGACCTAGGGACGATGGATTGCTTGCCCAGGACCTTCTCACTTTTGTCTGTCTCCTCAGGATCCAGTCCAATACGCAAGGCGTATTCCCTTAGGAGATAGCTAATGTAGTCATTGGCACCATGTGTAGTTGTAGGTGCTGATGCTGCATCAGACTCGAGGAGAAGTGGTATTACTTGGGTAGCAACTGAGTGAAGAGGGTGTTCGATGTTGGTGGATGCGACACAGAGACACATTACCGATCGCAACAGTGATAGGACCTCCTCGTTGTAGTATGACGCGAAAGCTGCTATGAGAATGTCGCGGGGTATTGTGAAATCGATGTCGTCCAACTGCGCGAAGCTCGTATTGGGACCCGAGAGCGCTTTCTTCGTAGTATAGCGGTCAGTCGCAGGACGGGTATTGTCGCCGGTGACAACGTCTTTGGACGCCCCTTCGTCCTTTCCTTCCAGTTCAACGTCGACAGAGATAGGAACACCCTTGTTCCAGAGCATACTTCGCAAGAGAACATAGCTCTCCACTTCGTCAATGCCGAACTCTTCACTGATAATCAGGGCGTTTTCGGCCATCAATGGGCCTACTGTGAACTCCCCGTCGAGTTTGGTCTGTAGCTTTTTCCCAGTCGAAGAGGCGTCACTAGGTGCTTCCCTTGTCGCATTATTGATGATGGCTTGGGCAAGGAGAGGATTCCCCGCTTTCGACCCAATTTGACCCAGACTCGGGGTACCTCCAGGCCCCTTCGGCGCTGTGAGTGCCCTGAGACGACTCTCACTTTCTTTGTTTCTTCCTGGGTATGGCGAAAATGGGTTTTGGAGCTGATTGATACGAGTTATGAGCTCCTCGCTGATTTCAACCAGTGCAAGAGATTCTGTCGAAAGAGAGAGATCGCCGCAAATACGACTCCATGGCCTATTGTCATCAGATGCGATTAAATAGACATAATATTCCCAATATTATGAAAGGAGGATGTTGCATAGGTCAAATGTCATCAATACCCGTTATGAGGAGAAATTGAGCCAATGCACAATTGCATCGTCGTGAATCGAGCAAAAATTAGGTATTTTGATACGTTAAGATAGTCGAAAGTCGTAAATGCGAGAAAGGTCGCGTTTGACGCGTAGTTGAAAAGTGTGGTTCGATCAGCGCGCCTGTATCCGTGAACCAAGGTAAACAAGCCTGCTCACCTATCTATTTGACGTCTCCCTGTACTTGTTCGATCGGCTTCTGGGCGAGTCAACATGGCCATACCGCCTGAGTTGGTTCCTTCTCGTTCCAAAGCTCAATGCTGGACAAATCGATGAAACAGGAGTTGTTCCCGAGTAATCTCCAGCCAGTAGTGGGCCTAACAACAAGTCGTGGGATCGTCGAGTGATTTAGGGTTGTACACAAAGCAAGGACTTCAACTCTCACCAGCTCGTGCGTCAAACACCAAACATATTTCCAGTCTCCTCTGAGCTCTCGCCGTAGAGAAAGGGGGCTACTAGTGGGACTTACAGTGCCCTAAACTATCTCAGGAAGTTGGGGCTCCATATACGCGACAAAGCTATTGGGATTGGGCTGGTGCAGAGGGCCGATCCCAATATTCAGACCTTCAAAAATCATCGAACAACTGTAGCCAACAACTTATCTGTCGACGTTAAACCTCACACGGAGACACTCGCTGCGTGAGGGAGAGCGATCTTATCAGAATCAAGAGCCAAGGTCGCCCGGTCCGCTGTGACCGCATCTGTACCACCGTACTTATTTCGCTCAATTTTATTGTTGCTCGCCTCATCTCTCATTCAAGAGAAATCTGGAACAGCGAAACTTTGGGTCATGGTGGAGTACGTTTATGCCCTCCATGATTTTGAACCCCAGAACGAAGATGAAATTTCATTCGTTGCTGGTGAGAGGATCGAAGTAATAGAGAAGGATGATGCATACGGTGATGGCTGGTGGACGGTGTGTATAACAATTTGGATCCCAGGGGGCTTCGCGGCTGACAAGAAACTTATTCTTATCATACAACAGGGTAGAAACCTGGCAGGGCACGAAGGAATCTTCCCCAAAGACTACACGACCCCAGCTGGACCCTTGATCCCAGATTTGCGTACCCCCACCGGCACTTCGAACTTCAACATCCACAACGGTGTCAGTACTGGATCCGGTTCTGGATTCCATGGTTCTGGATATGGCAGTACTCTGCACCCGCTGACCGAGGAAAATGAATCAGATACCGCTCAAGGACCTGGTGGCTTATCCGTCCCGAATGGAATTGCCCAAGGTGGCGGCCATGTAATGGCTGCTACAATGACAGATATCCAGCAAGCTATTGATCAGCTCGGAGTTCGTCGAGCTAACTCAGCTATGACTGATGATGGGCGAAGTATGTCTTTCGCGTCAACAAGAGACGATAGGACAAGCATTTACGAGCCGGACGGTACCCAAACGCGAACTTATGAAGATGGTAGGAGCGTTAGGGACAGTATTTGGGATGAGCCGGGGGTCACTCCGGGAGGTACGCTCAGGATGACTATGAATGAGGAATGGCATCGAAACGCCAGGAGGCGCCTGTTCGAAAAAGTTGACCAAATAGATATGGAAAGAAGACGTGAAGAGGAGGAAGATGGTGGTCCTCATGATCGAAATTATCATCGGCCCCCGCTAGATGTCGAATTCAGCGACGAGAGTGAGGACGAGGACGGTCATCATGATCACCATCACCACCACCATCACCATCACCATCAGCCACACAACGACTTGCATCATCGGCTTGAACACGATGATTCAATCCCTTCTACTCTACCCTCCACCTTTCAGGATCATTCAACTGCTTCTCTATCCTATGGGAAGGAGGATGCCAGTGCTGATGCAGATATTTCCACCTCAACGACCACAGGTGCCAAACATCTCACCGATAGTCCAGCCAAGGCTGATAGTCCAACATTGGCAGTCGATGTGGACCAGAAAGGTGATATTAGGGAGGCAACTCCAACCATCAACGTCAAGGAAATTGTTGAAGAAAAGAGGGAAAAAACCGTCACCCCGATACCGGAACCTTCGTTCCAAGCTCCTCCAGTAGACCCAGTGAAGGATATTCCACCTAACCGGACACAGGACAAATTTCATTCTAATCCTCCGGTGTCCCAACCTAGTATAGCAGAATCATCGTCACTGAGTGTACATGCTCCAAAGGACGTACCCTCTGCATCAGCTGCTCCACCAAGCATTTCGAGTAATACCCAAGTGGAGACAGTGAAGTCAATCTCGCCAATCTCGCCCGTACCATCCGCAGCTTCATATATTTCCTTCCTACCATCTCCTACGAATGCGTCTTTCAATACAGCCCCAAACAATGTCTCAATGTCACAAGTTGCATCTACCATTCCGAAGCCATCACCTCTGGAAGCGCCTATTGTCCCAAGGATTTACGAAGAGCAAGGCGAAGTCACGACAGCCCCTTCCTCGGGTGTAGATCAATCTGGGACTTCTGTAGGTCCCGGAAACGCGTCTATAATCTCTTCCATTACATCCACGTCCCTTGCTCCACCATCTAGCGTTGCTCCATCTCAAGCATCCCCACAAACCAAAAAGACGCCTCCATCAGAGTGGACAGTTGACCAGGTGGTAGAGTGGATCCGTAGTAAGGGCTTTGACGAGGGGGTATGTGGTAAATTTGCCGGTATGTACTTGCTGTTGTCCAGAGTTTCGAGACTAAATTGCTCTCAGAGCATGAAATCACCGGAGATATCCTCCTGGAGTTTGATGCCAACATGCTTAAAGAGATCGACATCATAGCATTCGGGAAGCGAATGAAAATCGCGAACGCGATCAGCGAGCTTCGAAGGCCACCTTCGTTTGAATCATCAGATGCTGCATCATTGAAACCCCAATCCCTCTCCCAATTTTCTTTAGTGGGCCAACAACCAACATATCACCACCCACCACAAACTGTCCTTCCTGGTTTTGCCCCTTCAGTATCTATGCCGAATATTGGCGTGAGTCATGGCCACACACTAAGTCAGAGTACCCAAGGATACAACGCGAGCGTTAGTAGCGCGAGCTTCTCCATGAACTCTCCAGGCATATTTGGTGTGCTTCAGGCACAAAATCCTCAGAACCAAGGCCAGTTGTTCAATAGTCCAGGCAACTACAGCCCCAATCTCTTCCCGAATGCACCAGGCCAGAACGAGTTGCCCAGTGGCTATGATCAAATGCCGGAGAACTCCAAGGTGGGTATTGTCTATTGGGAAGGTACTTTTAAACTGAATGGGATGATTTTAGCAGCTCAACGCTCCGCATGTCCACGCAAGAGTGGACTCAGACCCTGGTGTTGGAGCCATGGGTGATGCCGCGAGGATGATTATGGCTATGAATGGATATTCCATCCCTGACAAAGCGGCAACGGTAGGGCACAGCGCCGGCAAGGTTAGGGATTGAGCATTCGTTTGAACTCGACCTCATTGATTCTTTCAGGACAAGACTCGTCCGAGTTCTCTCGCGTTATCCCCCAGCGACGGTATCCTCAGCAAGAGAGGGATTATACCCGTCACAGAAGAGGACGATCGAGCCGCCATGAGCGATGTAAGTCTTCATTTGTTCCCCTCTTTCTTTCCGCTAATGATCATAGTCCGATATTCGAAAGCGGAAGGAAGTCATGTCGCTCGACTCTGCGGCCTCTCACAATCCTCCCGATACCCCTCGATCAGATACACCATCGCAAACTTCAGCGAGACCCCGTTCAAGCCTAGATGCTCGTCCGTCTGAAAGATTGAGTTTCTTTAGTGCTATGCGCAACAGAAAGCCAGCTCCTAGGTACTCTTCGTAAGTCTCTTATCCTCCTGTTTTCCTCCAGGTGGAAGAACTGACATTATTTCTCGCTCATTGCTCTCAAATCCAGTGATCACTCCGGGTCAGAATTGGGTTCGCCGAATGTTAGCCAGACTGAGCGACAGACTACTTACTCGAAACTATATCTAGCAGGCGCAACTAAGCCACCGCGCGTACCTAAAGCAAAGGAACAGCGTGAGAAGGAAAAGAAAGAGAAAGAGGAGAAGGCTCGTGCTCATCGGGAGAACAAAGAGAAGGGCAAAGGAAAGGAAGAAGTGCCAGAGCCAGAGAAAGATGGAGGGGCTGGTGTGTTGCGCAAACGAACGCTCTCAGGTGATCCACGAACACCCGGTAGCGCAGCTCCTGATACGGTGACCACTCCACGGGTCAACAACGGCGTTGTCACTCTTAGACCCGGCGAAAACGTCTTGCACCAGTTCAACGAAATTCTTGGAGAAGCTGATCATTCTGGGTTCATGCTCAAGAAGGGAGAGCGGTATAATACATGGAAGAGTCGTTTTTTCTTCCTCAAGGGAACGCATCTCTACTACTTGAGAAGCAAGCAGGTACGTACCTTGCACTGCCTCCGTTCTTCGAAGCTCAAAAATGCGTTAAGGAAACACGCATCAAGGGGTATATCAACATCAAAGGTTATAAAATCATCGCGGATGAGGCCACACATCCCGGACGTTATGGTTTCCGAATAATCCATGACACGCAAAAACCCCACTTCTTCAGCTCGGAGGATCAAATCGTCATCCGTGATTGGATGAAAGCATTGATGAAGGCTACCATCGACCGTGATTTTGCTCGTACGTACATTGCGCTATGACCCGAAAACGAATAACCGATCTTTCATAGGTCCCGTCATATCCTCATGCAACATCCCAACTATTCCATTGGCAGTTGCCCAGACGATGAACCCAGCTCCACGTCCACCTTCCCCAAGAACCATTGCAGCGGCTCAAATGGCGTCTCGACAGGCTGATAGTAGTGGACTATTAAGCCGTGATACCAAGATGCTGATGGGTATCGCAGAAGGTTCAGCGGTGCTTGGGGGTCCGTGGCCTGTTTCTGTTTTTTTTCTAAATAGTAGCTTATTTCTTTTTCAGCAACCCCAACTTCACCAGCTCCTCAACGGCCATCCCGGGAGATGCGACGTCCAAGTATCGCTAATAGATCCGAAGTGGGTACGCATATTCTCGTCTTTACCGATTCCTGATGAGAATTCTCTTTGTTTCCAGGGCCCCAAACCAAGCGGTTCTAATGCCGCGTTGATCCAATGGATCAACTCTCTCCTACCGGACCAAACTCCCCAGGCCACAGACTTTTCGACCTCTCTTTCTTCTGGATTGATTCTCTTCCGTCTCGCTGAGTCCATCAAATACGGTCGTGAACTAGCGACCGTTCGTCTTCGCTCTCCATCACCCGACGATCCCATTGTCCCCGACAAATTGTTCGATGACGGGGATGAACGGATCGACGGTCTCATGAAGCTCTTCGATTTCCTTGTCGACAACGATGTCAAGCTGTCCGGGATTAGTATGGCGGACGTCAAACAAGGCCGTTCGGAGAAGATTATCGCTCTTGTTCAGAGTATGAAACAGTGGCATGAGAGACGAGAAGCCATTGCCAAGTCTGTTGGTGTTGGTGGTGTTGCAGGGCTGAGGACATGGATCCACGGATGATGATTCGTCCATTCACATCTCTCTCCCTCTTTCTGGACTGCTCTCTTCACTCTCTATTGGACGTTTTCCCTCGCTTTCACTGTGTTGTCATATAAGGATTCATATCCCCCGTCTCGATTTTCTCTTTTTCCTCCTGTACCTACTTTATATCGTCGGGCTATCCTATTTCCTGAATCGCACCCTCTTGCTTTTTTTTCCCCATCTAACTCCCTTACGACCATAAATGAAGTTCCTTGATGGGCTTATCCAATCAATAAATCCGAATAACCCAATGTAATTAATGAGTGAATGTCCATGAACTGATTATATATCTACATAGAGAACATGTATGTTACCAACAACACCGCCGAAAGGATGCCAAACGAGGAACCACTGCTAGAATGCAAAGCTGCGTTGGGAGCCCCTCCGTCGCCGCCGCCGCCAGTACTTGAAGTCTGTTGAGTGGTTCTAGTGCCGGTACCAGTCGGTCCACTGGCATACGTCCTGCTCACTGTCAACGAGACAGAGGTCGCCTGCCCATGGCTAGCCGCATATCCCAGATTCGATCGTCTGGTGGCGACATCATCGGTTCCAAACGCCGGATTATCCTTGTTCGTATTCGTCTCTTCGAAAATATCCCCATACGGACGATTTTGACATTGCATGACGGGCTTGATCGAAAACGGTGGGTTGTGGTTTTCGACAAAGGGGAGTGTATACCCAATCGCGAGATCGACGGTCTCTGGGGCTTTGTCGTGTTGGAGTGCGACGATTCCATGGTCGGTGAATTGGGTCGTAGAATCTAATACACCTTCCCAAGTGTGTTGAATTTCCGTGGCGTTTCCGCCATCGTGGACGCGCCAGTCTATTTTACCAAGGATTTTCGTCAGTTCACGAAGAATACGTTTCCATGATCTGATTAATACATACCGTTAGAGTCCCATGTGATTTCTAGGCCAGTTTGCTCGTCCGTGAGACCAGTCCAAAGCACTGGGATCATTCCCATGGCCAACGAAATAGCGCGCACACGGTCATCGATATCACCTTGAGGAGGGCGCATGAGTTTTGGCGTGACACCTATTCGTAAAAGCTTGTTAGAAATGTACACAAAAACGTATAGTACAGGACTCACCAATGACATCGTAGATAATTTTTCTTGTCCAACCGAGCTCGGCAACGATTTCCTCGTTGGTCATGGTAGTCAAGCCTCTAGCGTGGCTCCACGTATGGACACCCAGCTCATGACCGGTCATATACTCGTACCGAACGACCTCTGGTCGCTCACGAATACGGGAACCGATGAGGAAGAAAGTGGCATGTTGGCCTTTAGCCTCGAGATAGGTCAAGAGTTTTGTAGTATATCGAGCCGGACCGTCGTCGTAGGTATGTCCATAGTCCATAAAGTTGGCGCACGTCGAGATATCGACATCGCGGGTGCATTGGCCACATGTCCACCAGCAGTTTCCATCTGCTCCTCGGAGGTTGTATGCATCTTTGCCAGGAGCACAGTCGCCAGGTTGGGTAGGATCAATTTTAGGTATCAAGTCCCAATCGATCGCATCCACCCACTGCTTTACCTCTGGCGAATCTGTAGGGGGGATAACATCCAGCTCGGGATATGCCGCGATGTCGAGGGTCGCTGGATTTTGGGAGGGTCGGTCAGCCTTTGTTACGACATGAACACGTAGTAGGCTAATCACCTTGGGGGAGAGGGGGCGCCGAAGCGAGAGTGGGTTGGGCTCCGGCATCATAGGAAGACGAGACAGGAAGTGTGTTGGACACGTAGCTGTCTGGAGTAGAATGGATCTGGTCGAGGGGAAGCCATGTATACGCCTCGCCGGACGGATACTCTCCTCTCCTCAAGCGAACATTGCCTCTATGAGCGAGTACGGGCACCAAACCAGAAGAAAGTAGAAAGAGGGAGACTGTCGTTGTGGCAAATGATTTGGCCATCGAGGGAGGAGACGATTAGAAAAAGAGTGACGGGGGAGAGAGAAATATTGGGAGGGAAAAAAAGTCTGATGAGCACTGGATACCGCCTCGACACTAGCTCCTTATATGAGAACAGTGAGTAATTGACATCTTCCCAAACCTGAGCGCTTCTCAGAATGTCCAATATATGTTGGCACCGATGGTCGGAAAGTGGCCAGGCTGTGAACGACCCACATGTATTGGTTTCGGCAAAATTGTCTGTTGACTTTCAGTGTGACTCGGCAGCAGAAAACGACGGACCATGTTGTTGCAATAGAGTTAGATCATAGTCTCAATCGCCTCCGTCCCGACGGCTGTACCGAAACCTTGGCAGGCCCATGGTCACACAAGGACTTCTGGCACATATTTCGATCGAATTTCTTCAACCTTGCGGGCTAAAAATGTGACATGCTGGCATGACTATGGGGCTTTGACCACGCCTGCAATAAAGGCCACTGTCTGGGAAGTAAGGAGAATGAGTCTTCATCTCGAACGTCGCTTCGCGGGCAGACGGAGCCGGTATACCGTGAGACGGATATGAGATAATTATCCAGCGAACATGACCACCGAAATTACGGATATTTGGATGCTCAAGGAATCCCACAACGAGCAACGAGGCCCAATTTGGGTTAGATTGTTCGTATATAGGAAGACGGGTGATATCCGTGGATGTTGGCCCATAGTAAAGGGTCATCAAGACATCTAAATCGATTACTGCGTTTCACAGCTTCATATACGGATGTTTAGGGGATAGAAAGTCATGAATCCATTTGGGACCAGGTGATGGTCGGGATGAAGTTAGTGGTTTGTATATTGGTAACGGCAATCCGCCACTCATATTTTAAATCTAACAAATAAAATAAACGAAGGAAATATTATAGTTATAATATGTTCGACTATAAGAATAGACAGATATCGATACGTAGAAACCCTCAAAGCCCGAACGCGAGAACAAAAACAAGACGAGAATAAAACGAGAAAGTGACCCCTTCCAGATTCTAATCTGCACCACCCCCTACATCTCTCCTCCACCTATCAACGCTCGCAATCTTGGCTTGGTCAGTGCCGCCGCCGGCTGCAGAGCCCGATTGACCCATCGCCATCATCTGCATTTGCATCTGCATCATCGCAGGATTCATCGTCATCGACGGCGGCATCCCTACATTCATCCCCATCGGAGAGGGATAGCCCATAGGCATCCCACCACCACCTCCCATCATCATCGGGTTGAACATAGAGCTGCGCATTTGTGCCGCAAGCATCTGCTGTTGCATCATTTGCTGCTGCATGGCCATCTGTTGCTGTTGCTGTTGTTGCTGTTGCGCAAGCATCTGCGAAGGTGCCATAGAATACCGCATTCCAAGCGGTTTTTCATCCTCGTCATCCGAACCTGCACCCAATCCCTTGGGTGCAACATTACGCTGATTAGGTGACCGAGAATGTTGTAGACCTAGGGGCTTATCGTCCTCGGAATCTGAATCTGCCATCAGTTTCCGTATCGCGTGTGCGGGAGGTGGAGGTCTAGAAACGCCGGCCAAAACCGTCCCTCCAAAATCGAAATTGGATATCGACTTGTTCAGCACCGCCGCGAGCGGTTTATCCTCATCAGAGTCTTCCGCTTTTTGTTTCTGCTTCGCTTTGATCAGAGCGCTGGTCAGCGGTACATCCTCGTCGCTATCATCGTCGCCACCAATCCGAAGGCCAGACGCAAAGTTCGATTGGCCGTGCCCGCTATGTTGTCTCTGTGCCGCCTGACGAACCATCGCCTGTCGCTGTCGTTCGTCGTCTGACAACCACTCTGCACGAGAATCTGCTCGCCTCATCCGGCTTTGCGCTCTCCTATCCTCCATTTCCGCCTCGCTATCCGAATCAGATTCGGATTCTTGTTTAGGAGGCATGGGAAAGGGATTCACCGCCGGAAGACTAGGAGGACTCGGTGGTGCTCGTATAAAGGGGGAAATATTGGTACCATCTTCCTGTGCGTCTAAGCCGCCTTGATTCTGCACGTGCACATCAAGGTTATTAATGGACTTGTTTTTCCCTTTGGCCTTCTTCGCGGCCTTTTTGGCAGCTTTCGCTTCTTCTTTCGCTTTCTTCTCTTCTTCTATTCGACGCATTTCCTCTTCTTCCTCCCTTTCCTGAGCCTTGATCTGCTCTAGCTTCACCAACTCTCTCTCCCAGACTTGGTCGACACCAAAGACGGAACGAGATACGGTCATTCCGGTATTTGCGCGCCCTTTTTGGGGACGGGCTTGGATAGTAGTCCCGGGAACAGGATCATTCCCGAAATTGACCAAGGGTTCCCCTGAACTGTGATTTCGTGAAAGGGCAGGGCGAGAAACCGTTCCCATTGCATTCTGTAGTAAATCTTCCTCAGAGATAAGAGTTCCAGTCCGCCTTGGTTGTGGTCGCTGCATCATGGAAGGTCGTTCGTCTCCTCGGAACACCCTATCAACAAATAAGCACAAAAAAAAGAATCAAATAGTGACATGACCTACCGTTGTTTACTCTTCAGTTGCGCCTTTCTGGCCTCCAGGTCATCTATAAGACTTCTACCGTACAACTTTCCAGCAGCTCGATAAGGTAGCTGTTCTTCGACTTCCGGTTCCGGGTCCATTTCTTGCTCGATTCGCTCTCCATCGTACTGAGCTCTTCGGAGATTATCCTCAAAATCCGCAAACGCCGGGTCCCGTTGTCCACCGACCATGAGGGAGTTTCGGAACGTGAGCTGAGCAAGCGTCATGCTAGACCGAGCACCAACGTTTAATCCACCATAGGTTGATGATCTGGCGCCTAGTGGCAATGGACGAGCGTCTGTCGAGTCTTGGAAGCCAGGACGTACGTTCCGTTGGGGTTGTACTGGTCGAGCCTCTGCTTGGTCTTGCAACGGAGACGGCATGACAAGGACTTTAGGACGGAGAATATCGGCTCGGGAATATCTGTTGTTGTAGTTGGTGGGTTCTTGACGAGGTCCAGTCATCATAGAAATGTTATCTGGTACGTCTCCTTCCGCATTTTGGAAGGCACGACGAGTACTCATTGAAGCAAACGAGACATTTCGTTGGTGTGCAATGGCTTTTGGATCGAACCGGGATGTCTGCGTGGCTGATTCGAGTGGAATTTCGAAGGGATTGGGTTCTGGTTCTGGGTCAGGTTCCTGTGGAAAGGGAACACTTTGTCGTAAGGCAGATACAGAGCCAGCGCGTGGTCTGAAGGACGTAGGGGGATGAGGTTGGTTGTTGGTTATGAGGTAATCCATGTCTGCCACAGAGGTAGGACGTGCACGACCAGAAGACGACACGGAGGTACGAGGGACTGCAACAGCCTCTTGTTCGATATGCTCGTCGTCTCGTCCCCAGTCACCCATACTTTTCGTCCGGTATCCTCCCGATCTCCGATTCGCACCCCTTTCGGGGGGCACTACGTTCGCACCTAATGCGTGTGCAGAGCTAACCGAAGTCCCACGGGGCCGGGTGAGAGTATGTAGACTGGGTCCTGGGGAAGCAGCTCTGCTATACGCATTGATGCTGCTCGCGCGAGATCGTGGTCTGGGTTTCTCTTCCTTCTTGGTTAGAAATTGATCTACCCCCCAAGAGGCAAGATTTACTTCTGGCATGTCGTGTGGCTCCTCTTCGTCTTCAAATTCATCTTCAGCATCTCTGAACATAGTACCGTTCCATTGTGCTAATTCGCTAGGGGGTCGAGCTAGTGGCTCGATGGACCGCCGTCCATCTGGAGTCTTGCGTCCATCAGCTAGCCTATCCATACTTTTTCTCGCATCTACACTCTTACGTGGTTGCTGTTGTTGCTGTTGCTGCTGTAAGATAGGAAGCCCAGCGAGTGCGCTCGGTGTCTCCTCGTTTGGCAGCTCGACCTGTAAATAATCTACACTCTTCCTCGGCATTTCGTCGTATCCCATAATTGTGTGCCTTGGATCGGGTTTGTTTCTCAGAAACGAAAAAATGGCGCTCGACTCTGCAGAACGGTAAGGCGCATACGGATCATCTGGATCATTGTCGTATTCTATTCTTCCTCAGCTAACCAGTAAAGCTCTCTCTATCGTCTCTTACGAACCAATAAGTGCTGCAGCCAGCTGCAATCGTGAAAACGGAGGCATGGCTGCGACAAGTTTCGCTCGGCTGATCGCACCAGCGAACCTGAAAGTCAAGGGAGGATCCAAGTTTAGTATTCACCGACGCCACTACTACAGGAACAAAAAAACTCTAAAATCTGTCGGACTACATAGTACAATTAGAGTTTTGCCTTCTCTTTGAAAACTGCATTTAGAGCTTGACGGAAGTCGGTCTTCAAATCCTATACGATATCATTAGCTAGTGGCTCTACTTGTGATGAAGAATATGGCTACCTCGATATCTTCAATCCCAACGCTGATACGGAGCAGTCGTGGGTCTTCGTTCTCGCTCGAGTGCTTCCTCTGCTCAATCAAAGACTCAACACCACCCAAGCTGGTAGCATGCTGAGGAAATGAATGAGGATAATTGTATCGCGTCTCAGAGGACATACATACCGTGAATAATTTCAGCTTCTCTGGGATTCGCTGCGCCTGGTAGGGGTCCACCGTCTGCAAAGAGGAATCAAACATCCACTCATTGGCCAGTAAAGCGGGAAGAAGCGAACCAAGACACCAAAAGTAGGCGCATATCCACCCTCATGTTGCTTAGCGGGGTCAAACTTGGTCTTGTCTTGCAACGAGCCATGCCACACACGTTCAATCACGCCTCCAGGCGCACCATCAAATGTCTTTCCTTTAGGAGTCTTTGCGATCTGGTTGAGCCACGTAGCCAGTTCCGTAGCATTCTTCGACTGGGTGGCGATCCGGAGACCAAATGTTCTCAAAGAGCGAAGAAGAAGCCATGACTCTAGGGATCCAGGTGGGTTACCTAAGTAGGTCCTAGCGTGCCAAATATGACGCCATTCTTCCTCTGTTTTCACCACCAGCACACCGGCCAACAGATCGGAATGTCCTCCAAAGTACTTCGTGGCTACAGGGTACCAAAGAAGTCATTTGACCACAGGTTTCATTTCGACTGAAACTCACCAGAATGCATCACAATATCAGCTCCCCATTTGAACGGGTTCTGGAGGGGCGGAGGAGCAAACGTAGCATCTACTCCGACCTTCGCACCCACGGCATGAGCCTTCTTTGCATAGTATGAGATGTCTCTGAAGCTTAATAAGTCAATGGCGCCTACTTCAAGGGTTACACACCTGACTTCCCCCGTTGGATTCAAGGGTGTTTCGAGCCATACAAGATCTCCTTGCTTCAACTCCACGCCGAAGTCAACGATTTCCTTTTCTACATTCAGATCGAATGATTTTACCATAACATGTGATGCTCACCACTGAAGGATTGATACTCCTGTATAGCTGAATAGTATTATGAAATCCAAAATAGCCGCCTGCGGTGATAAATTCATTTTAGACCGTGTAGATAGACACGGCATAGATCATAGAAACCTTGTAGAACCACGCGTTTCGGTTTGACATGAAGGAGGGCCTGAAGGGGGCGTTAGATGACGAACCATAAGTCACTTCCCCACCTACCCCAAAACCAGCTGACAGTCCAGAGGAGTAGAGAAGAGCATGCCCACCCTGATTAGAGTGTTAATATTGGGAGGCTCGTGGATATCAATCTGTTCTCATTCAGAGCTTGAACGCACATGCAATTCACCAAGAATCTTCTCGACTCGAGTACTGGTGGAAACTGTATATCTTGAATAATAATGACGTTGAGGCTTGAACGTATCCCAATCGGCCCCTACACTCTTCCAGGGTCCAGGTCCGACCTCTGGATATCGATACGCTGAAAGATCACAAAAGTCAGACACCAGTACAAATAAAGCGAGTTCACTGATCCGAGATGCGAGTCCGGGATATGGATGCAAACTGGCGAGGTCGGGGACATGGAGTGAAGAGGAGTCTTACTAGACGAAACCGAAATTGCTGGGCCGATATGATCATCTACATATTCATGATCCCCATGAATGAGTCTTGTCGCTAATTTCTGCTCTTTTTTGGTATCTGTCATTGTATTGAGGTCGTCGTTGGTGGAGAGCAAAGACGGAAGATATGGAAGATAAGGATCCGTATGTATCCAAAAGCTCGAGAACAGTGTGATACGCCATCCCGTAAGGAAGTCACGTAAAGCCCCAAAGCGCTCGTGGTCGAGGGGAACAAAGAATATCAGCCCTGAAGCTTATGTAAGGACACCGGAGAGTGATATAGATACCAAACTATTTGCTCAGGACACTTTGAAACATACGAAGTAGAACTATTATCGGTATAACTTGTTCATAGCTTTGCCTTTTCGTTTACAATGGCATTCAAGCCAAGGCGAAAGTCGGCTTTTAGGTCCTGGGGGATAAGTCAGTGAGGAGTGAGTAGCAAATAAGGGACATATACCTCAATATCTTCTATTCCTACACTGATGCGAAGCAACCGAGCATCATCTTTCTCATCTGAATGTATTCGATGCTCGATCAGAGTTTCGACTCCTCCAAGACTAGTGGCGTGCTGTCCAATTCTGTCAAGATGAGATATTTACTTTAGGGTGGAATCTTACCGTAATCAGCTTGAAGCTTTCGGGAAGTCTCTGGGCGTAGAACGCATTTTCCATCTCCATTTACGGTAAATTAGTCTCTAGTCAGCGTCCAAGGAGTGCATCCCTCACTAGAATGCCAAAGGTGGCCGAAAATCCTCCTTCATGTTGTACTGTAGGATCAAACTTTTTCTTGCTTTGCAACGATCCATGCCACACACGTCTGATCGTTCCTCCGGGTGTGCCGTCAAACGTCTTGCCTCTGGGAGTTTTCGAGATTTGATCAAGCCAGGTAGCTAGTTGAGTCGCATTCTTCGATTGTTTGGAAATACGCAAGCTGAATGTTCGCAGCGAGCGTAGGAGAAGCCAAGATTCCAATGAACCCGCGTTATTTCCTAAATTAAGACGGATATTCCAGAGGTCTCTCCAAGCCTCTTCGGATCTCACAACAGCAACGCCGGCTAAGACATCGGAATGACCACCAATGTACTTTGACGCTGAAATGTGGCGTATACTCAGTCGTATTTCCCATTACGCGTTGCGATAAGGAAACTAACCTGAATGTACTATGACATCTGCACCACATTTGAAGGGATTCTGGAGTGGGGGAGGAGCCAATGTCGCGTCGATGGCTATCTTCGCTCCAGCCGCATGCGCTTTCCGAACGTAGTGAACGATGTCTCTTTAGAAACAATGAGTCATGTGGAGAATAGATTATGCGCATTCTAACCTGACTTCGCCTGTAGGATTGAGAGGAGTTTCGAGCCATATCAAATCACCAGAGCAGAGTTCGTCATCAAGATCAATCACTTTCTTGAGTAAATCAGACCCTCATAGTCATTGGATCAGGGCGGATGTACCAAGTTTGGGTTTATTCTTCGGTAGTCGCCAACGATGTGATGGAATCCAGAGTAGCCATCTTGTAGATAATAAGGCAGTCGAATAAGGCCGAGAATTGGTCTGACGCACCCCTAAGTGCAATCCTCTTGGGACCCAAGTGTACCAGCACCTGTGATTCTGCCTTCAGTGCTCTACACTACAGAGGAGTAGCATGCACACCGAGAATGCGGCGGCGGATCCTGATGAATATATGAGTGCATAGCCGCCCTAAAACCCTTCAGTTTGAGCAACTGGATCGGCTGATATGATATATACTTACGTGCAAGTCTCCCAATATCGTCTCGACCCGCGTGCTAGTTGCGACTGTTTCTCTTGAATAGAAGTGACGATTTGGTCTCAGATTATCCCATCCAGTAGCGACATGTCTCCATTCTCCTCTTCCGATTTCCGGATAGCGAAATGCTTGAGAGAGCTCAGTCCAGCAAGAGAGACCGGTCAACCGTCAGCACTTACTGGTAGAAACGGAGATTGCTGGTCCTATATGATCGTCTGCAAACTCATGGTCCGCATGGATCAGACGAGTCTCCACCTTTTGTGATTTCGCCATAACGGATAAACTCGAGACGTTTATTGGTCGGGGGTGGAAGGATCCAAGAGCAAGAATGCAAGGAGAATCCAGCTGCCTCATCCGCGCATCTCTCCTCCGACTTAGATAACATGGGAACTGTCATTTCTCTACTTGAGAGTCACAACAGCAGTCTGAGGCTGGACTTGTCCAAGAAAGGCGTTAGCGTGCTTGAGCTCAAAGTTTTGGACGACTTTGAGGCTGGGAATTTCTGGGGCGAAAGTCAATTTGGATAACTACTTATCTAGCCGAGCCAATCACAGCTCGCCTCTTTGAGCGGCAAGGCTTGAACCCCACCGCGATGTTTGATGACCACTTGGCATGACAACCCAGCGTGAACAAGGGATTTTCACGAGAAAGGAGACTTAAAAAGCCTTGTCAATGCGATAATAACTACCACAGAGAGAGGGAAACTCGCGCCAGCTCTTATCTTATTCCCTCCATAGTTATCAAATCATCAAATTTTTATGCATATCGAAAAATAAAATACGTAATTAGAACAGAGGAGCATTGTTCAACCTCGAAAAGGCAATTCGTTCCAACCATTCTGGTTCTATTCATTCGTTCCAACCAGCGGTGCCCAATCGATTACTTCTTGGACAATAAATTGTGCTGATTTTATGACAGAAAAACGTCGTATACGACCTTTCCATTCCCGCACCTTTCCATCTCTTCGTCCCTCCCTCGATATCCCAACGATTTCGGACATCTCTGGCTCAGGTTTTACGTGTCAAGCATATTAGTTAGCTTGGAAATAGCATCACTAAAGGAACTATTAGTGGGTGGACATACTGGACCAGAGCAGCTATTCCCTTCCATGTCCGTCAGAGCGATCGAAGGAGGACAGGAACCAAGCAAGTGAGACTCAGAGACCTCCAGTGGATTTGCTCACTAACATTGCTCTTATGTTGATATATACATATTTAAGCCAATGCCTTGTATTGCAAGCCAGAAAGAAGGAACCATGCGGAGACCACTCTCGTCCTCCACTCTCCAGGTTAAGAGGCTGTCATTGCTTATGAATTGACCGTCGTATCAGCTCCGGTGTTCTCCCTCTCTCGCAGACTGCGTAACATCGTATTCGTGACCCACCATTGAGTCAAATGCGGAATCAGAGTTGCAGCTATGTCGCCGGTCTCAACAAGCATGGCCAGCTCTATTAACAATCCTAATCTTTATCCCCTTTGGATATAAATCATACCTATTTGCTTATGGGGGTCTTCAAATCTCTCCATTGCCCCTTTTGTTCCTCCCACGATTCCTGGGTTCCACATGGCGGAAATCATCCTTGGGGCGGCAATGCTTCTACTTTTATGCGGGTTTGGCCCAGTACGTCTACTCATGTCTTGAGTGAAATGATGTTCCAAACTAACCAATATAAAGCCTCGCGTAGAGAGAGCACCTCAGTCCCAAAACTTTGCGTTATCGGAGACAAGCGGCCCGAACGCGAGTACTAGCACCAGCACTGGTTCGTATATGAATGATATCTAATGGAAGGTGTGGTGATCTTTTCACTTTAGCTGCGTCCAGACATCATAGTCCTGGTCTAAGGGACACATCTGGTGGAAGTGGCAAAGAACCTTCCCATCGGAACAGTACATTAGCTCAGTCTACATCGTCAGAGAAGTCTCGAGATGGTACGATAACAAGGGACTCCCAAAGAAATGGAAATATAAGGACACCAATCAGGGTCACGCAGACCGCGAACAGTTCGAGGCTGCCTTCGAAGACAGTTTCAACCTTCGGTAGCGCGCTCGACGGGGAGGAGCGAGCATCTCGACCTGAACCTGTTGCTGCTTTGACGAACGGGAGTGCGGAAGGCTCGTTGTGGTTGGGGGGCTCGACAATCGCTGGATCAAAAAAGGTGAGCACGAATTTGGATTAAGAAGTTTAACTTAATCATCTCAAACATTACTGTTGTCAGCGTGCTAGGAACAATGATCCAGCCGACCAAGCTAGCGGATTAGAGGTGCGTACATGCGAAAAAAATTCATTGATGGACAATCCTTTCTTATCCGAGCCCCAGGATAATCATACAAAGAGGAAGAAGACGACAGGAATGAGAATAAATAAGCAGTCTCATTGAGGCGGGCAAATTCATTCGTTATCCTGGTTGACAGTGCCTCGTTGGTAACCGGCACGGCGGACGAAATATAACCTTTTCTTAATTGCTCTCAATAGCGTTTCTGATGGCATTGCCCTCCGTCAAAAATTTGCATCAATAGGCATGGAGTTGAGTGAGTTAGATTCCGATTCAATCACGGGACGATGAGTATTGCTTCTTAGTGACATCTAAACTGGATGAATTCAAGTAAATAGGCGGCGTATCGGCTATAGAACGTTCATAACAATGCCTCCAGCATCGCTGCCGCCCCCAAGGTGTTAAATATGCGTCGAATTATTGAGAAGAACGTTATGGTGGCGTGTAAAGAGTGCGTGCTCGATGGGACAAAGGCCTCGCACCAATATTAAGGCTATCACCGGCAGTTAGTTGAGGATACGGGGCAAAGCGGACGACTCTTAATACTTTCTTCAATCCCTAGTTGACTTAGAACCCTATTTTCATGGAACATAGTCCTTATTGTTGCAGTGCATATATTTGGTAATGCATAGATTTTGGGCGCGACCGACCACCTTTGTCCTCCACTCTCCCTGCTAAGAGACTGACATGGGTTATGAATTGACCGTCTCCTCAGTCCTGGTGTTTTTTCTCTCTCTCAGGCTATGTCATCATCACACTTGCGATCAACCACTGGGCCAAACGCGCAACTTGAGCGTTATGCTGTGTTGCCCATAACCGCCTCTCTGCTGCGCTCAACTAGATCAATGGAAGCACCCGGAAAATCATCGGGGGACACCCAAATCTCGCTGTTTGACCATATTAAAGGTGCTGAACCGGGCGATGTAGCATGCCAAGTTTCAGCGTGTCTTTCCTCTCTCCCGTTTGCTTCAACCCACACGATTCATCGTTTTACGCGTACATTTGGTCGGCCCCCTGATGTCTCAGGCGAAGGAGAATCCATCCAAGTCCAAATCACGCAAGTTTGCAAAGACAACTATGGACGTTCTCCATCTCTCCCAAAAATCAGACTCGGTCCCCCGCCGCTCAGTTCTGCACAGTAAGGAAAACTGGTTGTTCTCCTATTTGCGCGCTGATATCAAAACGATAGAGTCTCGTCGTCAGGAGAACCACCGAAACGATGTTCAGTGTTTAGAGCCAGGGGGCCCAAGTGATAGTACTGGCTCTGATACCGGAACTAATCAGAATGAAGATCGAGTATCCTTACCCATGATCCAAGCCACGCCCTCAATATCCTCGTCCATCGAAGAAACCACTCCACAGAGTGCTGGAGGTCCGTCTCCTGACACTGCCAGGGAAGCCTGGCCGGCCTTCTATCTGCTACTAACATCGAGATAATAGAGCCTCATCGTCATCAGGAGAACCATCTCGACAGTGCTCAGTGTCTAGAACCAGAGGCCCCCAATGGTCCTAGTTCTGGTAGAAGAACTAACCAGAATAAAGATCCATTATCCTTCCCAATGATCGAAGTCATGGATTCATCAGCCTCGTTCATCAGAGAAACCACCAAAGAGGATACAGAAAGTGTGTTTGATTGGTCACCGAGCTACGCTTCAGGAACCTCAATTATGGACTGTTGTGCTCCCCTGTCATGGGGTTCTCGTAGTTCACAAGGGTGTTCCTTTATTTTATTTGATGAGGACAGTGGTCGCCAAGAGTCACAAGGGCCGAATCACAGCACTGGTGGAACTGGTGCTAGCCCTGGTTGTGGCTCAGGTATGGTGACCGGCACATCGAGTGTCCTTGACTGGGTCCCCTTCCCTCATTCAAGAACGCAACCAGACGCAAGCGGCATAGGATATCAGAGAAACTCTCTAGTACCGCAAAATCCACGGCATGAGTTCCTACGAAAATCACCGGCCAATCTCAATAACGGCCCCTGGAAGAACGTCCATCAATCGGCATATAAGGTAAACTCACCTATGCGAGGTGCAGAGGTATCCGCAACGGTCGAAACCCGACGGCGACATATTCTGGAAAGCCCACCTGACAGCTCTCACGTGCACATATCGGAGCCATTCAAGACACCTCGAGCTACCGCTACTTCTGGCGAAAATATGGCTGGAAGATCTATAGACTCATTGGAAAGGGGATTGAAGGTGGGCACGGACCACAATATTTCATAATCGCTTTTTACCATCACCATTCGCAGCGCGGCAGGGAAGACCGATCGGCCACTGTAGTTGAAGGAAGTAAGGTAAGAAATTAACTTTCAAGGAGTGAATTGTCGTCCCTCACCACCTATTCGGTACTTAGGCCAACCCCCAGAACAAGCGAAGGCGAATCAGCAGGAAGTCGCACATGGACATAAACGCAGATCAGATGTAGTACGTCTCTTTGAGTGGTAGATGATATCCGGTGGTTCGTCGTCTGATTCTTCGGTTTGTAGATATTCTCGCACCGATTAACCAGTCCATAATCAGGTCTAATCACAGTACCCACGCTTGTACAAGTGGAATAAGATCATGGCTGTTCGTCCTTTGACTCCCGCCTGAGCAAGTACCTGACCTTTAGGTGTAGAGTAAACCGATATAGACGTATGAGACACCTTTGTCTCATCTCCGGTACTTCTACTCTCCGAAAACTCGGCACCGATAATGCCACTTGCACCCTGACTGGCTGTACTTATTCCGTCGGCGATGATGGTCATCACGGGATTGAGTGTCTATACAAAGGCGATCGACTGTATTAATTTGCTTATGGCAATCATGCGATTCTCGGACCATAAACACGATGTTTCGACCAACATTGGTCCATAACGCCCACTTACCCCCGAGGTGTCATGGTCCACCAGCCAGATGTCGACCGATACGCCGCCGCATTCTCACGTAATTAGGATGTATTACTGATGATTACACAACATATAAAGGCCAGTATGCTGCAGTCTTGCTTTTGACGTTGGGAACGAAATACGTCCTCTCGCCCCTCGCCTTTCACCTCGGCAGATCACTTCTGAAAAGCACCCCTTTCGACTGTACCTCCATATTTACGATCATGATTCGATTCATTATCGCCCTTGCGACTATTGTTGCTCTCTTTAGTGTCTCCAAAGCGGCCCCGGCGACTATCGCGACGACCCAACAGCTAGCGAAAAGAAGGCCAGTTGGATTCAATATGTACGTCCACTCGCTTCCTTTCCTATTGATAATTATGCCCGTATCATTTAACGTTCCTTTTTTTTTACTATAGTACAAGTATCCAAAACAAGGGCAAGGGGTGTCCCGCGAAGACTTTAGGTGTTTCGATGAGTAGTGCGTGTCCTTGAGGAGACGGTATGACTCGCGGTATTATAGCTGACGGACTCTTCATTCCCAACGGACAGATGATTTGGCGAATCTCACCTTCCTCTATTCAAGCATGTACGCAACAGGCGGGCCTGGGGTCGAGAACGATATCAAGCAAAAGGGATGCCAAGTCTCGTTGAAAATGGCCCTCCCGAAAGGTTATGCGTTTGGAATCGAAACTATCACCTATGTGCGTACGCATCTGAAGACCTCGATCCATGCGTTCATACGCGATATACACCGTTTTGACTGACATACATTCTATAGCGTGGTTGGTATCGACTCGACGATGGTGTCAAGGCTGTCCACAGTTCAGCCTACTCCTTCTCAGGGTATAGCTACCATGTCTGTAAGTAGGAGCCCTCCTTAACTGTCCTTAGACTCACAAAATCCTCCCACCATCAGCGACTGCTCGCTCTGTCTATCAGGGACCTATGGGCGGTGAATACTACGGGTGCGTCATTGCCTCTTATAATACCGACCGAGAGTGCGATTGACTTACAGTGAAAATTGTGCAGCGTCCACAGTAGCTACAACTACACGGAACATACCCGTAGTCCTTGCGGCTCCGAGACCATCACTGAAACGACCTTTTACGCTGTGGACTTGATTTTTGTCGATAATAGCCAAAACGCAAACGGGTGGGGGTTCATCGGGAATAAGAACGTTTCTTCTCAACTTTCACAAGTCTATGGTGAGCCTTTTTGTTCTCCTTCCTCATCCTTTTCACCGTGCTCATTGGCTGCTCGTCTCTTTAACCCAAAACTTCAGGTTTCAAGTGGTACGAATGTTAATCATGAGCGTTTGCATAGGGAGTTTCCGTATTCGAATAAGTAATGCAGTGTCTTGATTCTTCCGTGTCTACAATCTGTAAATGAACACGTTTCTCTTTAACCAAATATACCTCTGCAGGAAGGGAGACGCTGTAGTGAGTAAGAACGTCTCATTTAAGGCGAATAGTTGGATAACCAGTAATCGCTTCTAGTCACATAGTTGGTCTACACTTGTCAGGAGGATTGCTGCTTGCACTAGCGGATTGCCGTCCGAGTGATTTATCTTGAGGATTTGTGCATTACAGGTTCCAGTTGCTCAGGCACTAAGCTATCGTAGATTGGTCAACTTGTCCAAGGCGTCACCCGCGGTCACTCGCCTTCACGTCTCGTGAAGGCCCCCTATGTGACCACTACCCTGATTGTCGCCACTAACGAACAGCCAGGTAAGAGAGTCTTGCTCCTTCGGCTGGTTTCTGTCCATCAACGAATACCGTTTTCCCAGGGATTGCTTTGTTTTCCTTTCTAGTGCTTATTTATTTGTCGTTCCGCCGTCAAACTTTGTACTCCCCTTCGTCCAGCCCACCGATATACGTACAATCCTCATAGCTGGAAGTGAAGGATAATTTGATCCGCTACAATCAGGCCTTGTCTACTCGTCAACCAACACTCGACTCGATACTCCTGATCGATGATCCACGTCGCCTACACATTGCTTACACATTACTCCCACCCTACTCACGCATTATGATACTCCTCACATCCTCAGCTCGAACGCGTTGATGCATCAAGGACCAGTTACGTCCAGAGGTGCTGTTGGCCGG
Organism: Serendipita sp. 400; assembly: GCA_019627735.1. Lineage (NCBI taxonomy): Eukaryota > Fungi > Basidiomycota > Agaricomycetes > Sebacinales > Serendipitaceae > Serendipita > Serendipita sp. 400. Next base: position 101,611 of record WSTP01000001.1, read on the forward strand.
TGCTGCGAGGCTGTTCGACAATTGCAAATGGCCATGGGGTCAAGCATTATGCTTTGCGCACTGGTATGCTCACCATTTCTATCATAATCTAGAAACACGATGGAGGTTCTTTTGTCGCATGCTTACAGTCTCTGTGGGTGTCTGCGCCGCACTAGAGTAAGGTACAGCACATAAACATCCAAACCTAATTCTAGCACAATGCTTGACAGTCAGCTGAATCTCGAGTCTAGCCATGGCCCCAACGGTTCCGCTTCAAGATACAAAATTCAACCTCGATATCGGTGGGGTCGCCGGCTTCTTTGGTGGGGATGAGGTGCTCTCGGCGATGGGTACTGTTCATCTTTATAAAGGAAGAAAATACCTCGGGTGGTACAACTCTCCAGGGAGTTATACAGTAGCGAAGAGGTATGGGACGCTCGCCAATTCCAAATTCTGGAATGGCCTCTTCCCGGGCGCGGATATGGATCCAATCAAATTCCTTGGTCTTGATGGGGAGAAAGGGCCCGGATTCCTTGGGGCGCACTCCGGAACAAAAATGAGTAGTACCGGTCATATGGCGCATTTGCTACTGAGGGAATGCGAGGCCGTGGAGAAAGTGGTAATGAGCGAAAGTGAGATAGGAAAGAAATTCATAGAGGATGTCAAGGAAAACGTCAAAATAGTCACGAGGAAATCCAAGGAGAACGTCCGCCCGACATACTCTGTCGTCATCGCGCAATTGCCAACCCTTAACCAGGCTGATCATGTCCCGAATCTGGCGAGACAATTGGACTATTGGATAGCGATTCTCCCTATCCTCGCGAGTGCAGGACCTGCCGCTGCCTGTGCCTATTTCCGCGATTGGTACTGTTCCTCGATGATCCTGTTGGGGATGTTCTCGAGTGGTGTTGCATGTCTTGCAGCAGGACGCGGAACCCTTCGCTTTACTCAACCCACCCCCGTCGAAGGATCTCCTCCAGGCGACGGAGTTTTGCACTCAGCAAACGAATTTCTGATCCTTCTTGGGAGCGAAGGATCAGTGGGTGCATTTTCGCTGAAGCTAGGTGGTGAGCCTCAGAACCATATAATCGGTTTCTCCGCTCTACTCCTGGTTGTCCAATTTCTCCTACAACTACTTCTCATCCCTCAAGGTACACTCTTCGGCCAGGCTATGTTCCTTGCGACATTTGCCTGCTCGTGGATGTACAACTGTTATTTGTCGTCAATCGACAAAGAGGAGGTCCAAAGAGATATATTGATGTCGAATATCTTGCGGATGAAACCACAGGATCTCAAGAAGTATGAATTTACGAAAAGGACGACAGCAGTGATATTTCTCCTGTGGATCCTCCAGCCGAGCGACAAGGAAATGTTATTAGATGAGCTACTTCCCAACAACACTGCGACCTGGAAGGCATGGAAGAAGGATGTACTTGAACAACTCGGTTCCAACGCGCTACCCAAGTCTCCACCGAACGTCCAGAAGGAGGAAAACCTTTTGAAGAGTCTCCACACATTGTCTGATTTGGCCCATACTATGTACTGGAATTACAAGCAATCCCATAACACCGGTAATGTAGCTCTCATTCTACTATTTGCGAGATCTGAACATCCATACTTAGCTGTGATGGACCCAACTAACGCGCAAAATGCGTGATCTTTTGGCTGATCTATGGCAAAGGGTTATACGCTCTATGTTTTTCGGGAATATTTAACGTATCCCGTTGTGTCGACCAGTTCTTCGTGTATTCGAGATTGCTATCTACTACCTTCACTTAAAGCGAACGAGATCTCTCCTAAGTGATTGGTTTGAGGTAGTCGTGCGTGTACCAGTCGAGCGTCCAAATTGGGCAGTAATGAACGGGAAGTTGGCTTGAGCATGCCTTATGACAGTCGGCATCAAGGCCCTCAACGAGTGGAGCGTGAACTCCAACCCTGTTTTGTCGTCATAATGTGAACCATTGATAGACTGCGACCTGGAGTAGTCCAATTCAAATTTACAGTTTTCCCATTCTCAACATTTCGGATTACCCTTTACATGTCTCAGAATTCTGGGGTGAAGAAGACCCAATTTAAAGGGTTTTGCATCGCCAGATGGGCTGAGGAAACCTTTGGGTGTTATGACGAGACTCAGGAAAGAGGGCCACGAACCAGCCCATTGACAAGCCCATCTCCACAACTGTGATCGAGGATAGCGCTCGCCGAGTATGTAAGGACGATCCATAGTTGTCCCTTATTTATAAGATTGTATTCGTTGCTTGTAGCTGGTTCCAATCTGAGACGGCAGGAACCAGCCCTTATCCTCGAGGCTCTTCTCCCAGAACCAAAACCAGCCCATTCATCTCTCGACTGCTGAAAAACTGTGCTGGTCAGTGATAAGTTTCAGAGTAAAATTTAGGAGCACATGTATCAGCTAGATTCAATTGCGCTAGCGCTGATAAAGCTGACGCGACCAGATCTGACTTAGGTGTTACTTCAGGGTGCTCAGCACATCGATATATTTCATTCAAATCCCAAATTACTGGTAAATAGATGCTTAAAATATGATATTTCGCCTCACCAGCAGGGTCCAGCTGGTTTCAAGGTAGACGCCCTCCACTGTATCAGCGATGCTCATATGACTGAATCTTCGAGATCAAATCTCTTTATTGAATATACAAAATCATGATCCGGTGGACGTCGAAAGCTGGTTTCTAAACGAGGCCGTGGTCACATCGTTTCAGAAGTGAGAAGGAAATCAAACAGGGAGTCGTTCACGTTATTAACCAAATATATTGCTTATACGTCTACTTAAGGGGCATTGTCACCTACGTTCTCTGACTGCATCCCCTCTCCTTCCCCCTCCAAATGGCGTATATCTACTCGCGGAACGGTGAGCATACCTTGAACTCTGCCGTCATATGCGCAACTATCTGGCTAACATATAATGGTTTGCTTTGTATTGGGGTCCCGGGAAGATATAATTCGGCCTAATATGCCGCATGAAGATAGAGATGAGGACCAAGATGAGGACCAGGATCAGGATATATCCAATGATGACGAATATGAAGATATAGGCCCCGATTACACATCTCCGACGAAGACAGCAGAGCAACTCGCAAGCAACAACCCAGCTCTCCAGCAGCTAGTCTATGGGCTTGGTGCCAGAAATATGGACGCTCATAGCTTGACAAAGGAGGAAATGAACATTTTCAGAGTCAGGCTTCCAGATGGTACCTCCATATGTGCACTGTGTGCCGGCAATAGTAAACCCTATAAGGATTCACCGGCACGTCCGAAACGCCTCAAAGATCACATAAACAAGCATCTCAACATTAAGAGCTATAGTTGTGAGTTAGACGGTTGCAAATGGTATGTTCCGTTTCTTTGAAATCGAAGGTAGAGCTAATTCTATGCAGTGGCGGTAAAATGTTCTTCTCATCTGCACAGAAGAATACCCATGAAAAGAGCTCAGATCCAGAATTGTGTGAACTATGGTAAGTATTAATATCAAATTTTCTGGAGTCTCGTTGAAGCTGATATCTTCGCGGACATGTACAGTAACAAGAAGGTTGTGAAGAAAAATTTGTCCCGCCACACCCGTACCCAGGGGTGTCGTGAAGCTGCTGCTGCTCAGAAAGGAACCAATTGATAGTTAAATCACAGTTCAGCAACTGTTTACTACGGAGATTCATCAATTCTCTTACAAGTGTCAACCATGTGCGCTTATATATGCCGAGCAGGTCTGAGACTCATCGAAAAGAGAGTATACAACGAAATATATGATATATCGAGATATAAATGCGTTCAATCTCGTGATTAGATGTCTCACTGAATCACTTCATCCAATACGGACCTAGAGCCCACTTGCATCGGCCATTCGTATTGACACTCGAAAGAACTAGAAACAGAAGTTACATAATACAAAGAAGAAGCAATAAACTGATCAAATGACATCTCGAGACTTTCGTTGACAGGATTTGTATTGACCACTTCGTGTCCAGTCAATTCGTCAGTATTCTCGGGCTTGATCTTGCATTTCAAACGATTTTCGCATCTCTGGTTCCGCAGGGAGGGTATAGTGCGCCCATGAGAGGAGCAATAGTAATGATAAGGCAGGCCTCATCGAGTTCACAACTGAAACCGAAGGAAAGAGCAGAGATAAATCAAATCTAGGTCATATTCACAGCCAAAGAGCGCAATAAGAGTGGCTAAGATGCACGTATAGACATGGCTGGCAGGTGCAACCTTGAGCATCTCCTCAGGATAATAGTACCCATGTTATCGCTAGCTGACGATACGAGCGAGATAAGAAGGGACCGAATGCTCACGTAGGAAGCTATAGAGCGCGATAACAGAAGAAAGGTCTCCATCTACTTCTCCGAAGTCGGATCAATGAGCCTGCCCTAGAAACCCACCGCCCACCAGTATTTATACAATAAACAAATAGAAGGATAATTGATGAGTCTTTTGAACTTTAAATACAGGTTCAAAATCACCTTCATGATATTACAAGGGTTTCAAAACGGGACTTTGACAAAAGAGCAAGTGGTATATGTATCAAAGCGACCTATCGCCGCCTCAATGGAAAAACAAAGAGCACGAACAGGCACAACGATGTGGGCTCTTCATAAGCCATAGGAGAGATGAAAAAGATACCAAGAAGCCAAGCTTGGAAGAACTGGTGGGGCAAAGATATAATACTGTCTTTCTCCTATTGTGTCCTGATTAATCGTTCATTTAGCACCTCCACCAGTTAAGGTCTATACATGCACTTATTTCAGTATCCTCGTCGATAGAAGGAGAAAGAAGGGAGGAGGAAAGACGTACTGAAGATGGTGTCGAGATGCCCGTCGACCGAATCGTTTGCGATGTACCCAAATCCGTTCTTATTCTCGCTGTTGTCGATGCGGACTGAGCTATCGAGATTGAGTACGGTATCGGCTCCGCAAGGGCAGCGGACTTGAGACCAGATGTCGAATTCGTCTTGGTAGACATAGTTCGCTCCAGTGATGGGTCCTGTGCGGGTTGAACTTGCAACGGCTAGTGAGTAGAAATGTGATGTATCAGCCAGCTCCTTGGGATGGAGGAGGTAACCAGGTACCGAAGTAATTGCTTACCTTGTGTGATCTGGGATTGGAAGTAATACAGAGCACTTTGTATCGCTTTGACGTTGTAATCGAGTTGATAGAACCCACGCTATACCTAAAATTAGCCATCCTAGAGCCAAAGGAGAGTGAGGAGAAGGAGAGAGAGGTGGATACGTACGTAGTCGACGGTGGCGATGGCAAATGTGTAGCCTCCTGGGACATGAACGCCAAGGGTGATCGCGCAGTTCTTCCTATTCTCAGTGATGGAAATCCCAGGGCCAGCACTTGCGTAGTAGTTCGAAAAGGTGACTATGCATAAGTATGACGATGTATGAGTAAATCGCAAGGTGCAGGAGAGAGAGGAGACGAACCCGTGATGGCCGTCCTAGGGGCTAATTACATAGGTGTGAGTGTAGAAGAGTGGCGAGTTATCTGAAAAGATCTCTCACGATTTAGGACATAATAGACTGTTCCGGTGGGGCAACCACTTCCATTCACGCCGCTGTGCATCGAATATCGTTAGCTCTCTCGTCAATATAGTAGCGCAGAATCAATACTCACATGCTCGTACTACCAAAACACACGGTCAGATCCCTAATTTCGGTATCGGCATTAGTACTCACATGTTAAATTCACTGGGAGGAGGTAGTGGAAGAGTTGGCGAGGCAAGTGCTCCGAAGAAAGCGACAGCAAATGCAGCGATGGTAGCGAATAGCCTCATAGTGGCTATGGGTCAATATACTAGTTTATCGCGGAAGATGAGCGAATTTTAGCACTAAAGACGACTCGAAAGGCCCAAAGACGACACTGTCGGGTGACATCAAGTCCTTTTATAGCCGCCTAGTCCAGGGCGAAGGTCCGGACAGTCAAAACCAGCACGTTTTCCAGCTGGCTTCCACATCTTATCGCGGTTCCCTACCGTGAAATAAGCTGGAAGCTATCTATAGATCTATATATCTGGTAAGACTCCCGTGACCATTTGCGCCCCTTCCCTGCCTTGTTGCCAAAACTGCTTTAACCGATCAAGCGAGAAATATTGACATAAAGAGCGTAATACAAACTCTATAGATTTCCAGGAGTATCCTGGGGTCAATGGTGGGGAGGGTGCTTGCAACTAATTGCGCCACACCAAGCATTGTCCCTTCCTTTTTTGAACCGCGGGCCTGGGGCGGATTGTATTCGAAGCTCGTTGGATGAAAATACTCATTAGAGTACCGTTTTTTATTCAAGAGAGCGGAGTTAGTAGATATCCACCCTGTGACTCATGAGCCTGTCTCCGAAGAATACCCACTGCTTGACAAAATACCTGTAGAAACACTATAGGAAGGATCTATAAACGACGAGGGTTCTATTTTATGAGATATTCATGTCTTTCCATCCGTTATCACCTCTTCCAGCTGAAAAAGTCTGGGACGAATTTAAGCCAAAACAATCATCTCTGGAATGACCGTTGGGGCTTATTTCTTCAGGTGAGTTACTGAATTGAAAACTAGGTGGTATATGTATCAAGCGGGATCAACAGTGAGAAAAATCATAATACGAGTGCTTTATACAGCATAGATAACGAAATTGTCCGTAGAAATGAAGCGTACGATGGTCGATGTGACAGCGCGGTGGCTTTTGCTACATAAAAGATCACCTCTTCTTGGTGCTTGTTCTCTTAGCATCTCCACCAATTGAGATCTGCGATCATTCATATCAGTATACATGCGTAAGGGAGGAAATGAGAAACACACTGTAGATGGTATTGAGATGTCCGTCGATCGAATCATTGGTAATTAAACCGGAGCCGGCCTTGTTCGCGCTGTTGTCGATGCGGATGGAAGTGTCGAGATTGAGTATGGCGTCGGCTCCGCAGGGGCAGCGGACGGAGGACCAAATGTCAAATTCGTCGCGGTAGCTGTGGAGAATTTAACAGGTAAGTGATGCATGATAAAGCGGAACGGGAGAGTGTGAAGGGATTGATGAAGTAGATCGTGGTGGGTCACAGACTGTTCGAGGGCTAGAGGGAAAGAATTACGATTAACTTACACATAGTTTGCTCCAGAGACAGGGCCCGTGCGAGAAGAGCTTGCGGTGGCTACAGAGGAGGGAAGCAGCGTTCATATTAGCCATTCAAAGAATAGGTGGTTGAGGGAGGAAGACGTCGAATCGGCGACTTACCTTGCGTGACCTGGGGCGAGAAGTAATACAAAGCACTTTGGACTGCATTGACCTTGTCATCAAGCTGATAGTATCCACGCTATATGCAAGGTTCAGCCATAGTAAAATACACAGGCGGATTAGGAGAACTCGGAGTAAGAAGCTAATACATACATAGTCGACAGTGGCAATGGCAAACGTGTAGCCACCTGGAACATGTACGCCCAAAGTGACTCTGCAGTTCCTTCTATTCTCCGTGATAGCAATTCCTGGCCCGGCACTGGCGATGTAGTTGGAGAAGGTGACTATCCGCGGAAGTGACAAGTAAGTAATAAAGAAACAAAAGCCCAATAAGACGGTCATACCTGTGAACGACGTGCTGGTGGCTTTTATGCGGTCGTATGAGTATACATGAGGTACAGACCATTCAGAAAGGTGACTTACGGTCTAGGACGGCGTAGACTGTTCCTACAGGGCAGCCGCTACCATTCACGCCCCTTCGTGTCGAGGTTTGTTAGGGTATTATCATCACCTGAAGGTAAAAATAATAATTACACGCTCGTACTTTGAGCATACTACGTCAGTTGCTGGACACCAGTTGTACGTGATACCAATACTTACATGTTAACCGCACTAGGGCCCGTCACTTGACGCTCTTCAAACCGAAGAGGAGAAGCAAGTACCCCGACAGCAGCAATGGCAAGTCCAGTGATAATAGTGAAGAGTTTCATGGTGGGTTAGCTGCAGGAGTACGAGTTTAGGGACGAAGACGACACCAGCGATGAGAATGGCGCGAATTATGACTTAGGGATACACCTTATGCAGGGAAATTGGCACCTTTTATACCCAGTCCAGGTCAGCCCGACGGTCAGTCCAGACAGTCAAAAATCAGTTCGTTTTTAGCTACGTCCTGCGCCTCCTCCAGTGACCGAATACGCTGTAATACTAAGTATACTCACCTGTGCATCTGTTGAGTCCCCCATAGACGCCATGCACTCCCGCTTTGTCTCTAGAAACCCGAAACTTGATCAAAATGAAACTATTGATAGAGAAAAAGCGGCTATATATATAAAATAGCTGTATCTTAAGGCAAAGAAATAACAAAAAGGCTCACCAGTAACTGCACCTCGCTCCCGTTGCTTCCTTGAGTTAGGGACTGAGATGTGTTCCGTTTGATCTTTACTTGATAATTATGGAAGGAAGTACAGTTTCGGTGGCTCGAGAGAGCTGAACCGATTGGTATTCACCACATGACCCCACGAACGTGTCCTCGTTACTCTCTCCCCAAAATGTCGCCACTCCGGACGTATATATAGACGTATCCTTGACAGGTAAGCTTGAATGAACTGTCTAGCTATGACTCTTTGGTCGTTGGAACCTCACATGATAAGGATACGGCCAGCGGGGCTTACCGAAAGGAACCAGGGTTAGCACAGGCTATATTAAGCGCATCCACGATCGTAGTCCTATCAAATACGTTGAAATGAAGGGCAAGGAAATGCAAGATGGAGAGGGAGTTTTCGTGCTCATGCCATCCAGGGTTCAGTCAGATAGTCCACACTTCAAGATGTAGTCCACACTTCAACGGTTCCCTTCGCACCGTTTTAGAAAGCTTCGACTATTTATATCATCCCTCAAGAGAGAAAGTCGTCTCCATGCTCACACTGTGGCCGGGTAATAACTACCTGTTCGATTCGACGGGCAGGCGATGACCCCCGAGCAAGCAACAGAAAAGGACATGTTCTGCTTTTGCGAGCACCAGAGCAAACACTGCCTGTTCCCTTTTGTTTCGTACCTCATCCTCGAGATAATAGGACAAGAACAATGGGGATCTCTTGGGACAATATCCAGGCAAAAATAGGTGTAAATCGTACAGTTATAAGGTGATAAGAGCTCAATAGTTCATCGGTCTCGTGTCAGAAACGACCTCAAGGCGCTTTAACGATGCATTCTTGCACAAAAACATAGGGATTTCTGATACCAAGCAATATTTTAATCATTAGAGTTATGTCTCATAGATGTTAGAGACCATATTTATATCTGAACGATACCACTGACTCACCATCCCCATCAAACTAGATGAACCAGCATGACTTTTGTGTAAGCAATACGTATGTGAAGCTTATACGCTCATGAGAAGATAGAATCTGTGGAGCTAAGCATGATTCTTGTCTATAATTTGGATCGAATGACCGAAGCTGGACGTGAAACTGTCTCCAGAAAGGAAGGGAAGGTCCAGCCACTCATTTATGGTGACGAGTAGTCTCAGTAGTGGTCCTAGATACTAGTATTAGGGTCAACTCTGCGTAACCGATTCCTGCATTGAACTTACTCTCCGTTATACAACAACATTCCGAAAAGATATTGCCGGTAGCTATGTCAATGATGTTACCTATGGTCAAAGGCACATATGCTAAAAGCTAATAGTTCACCTAAAGGCCTTCTACGAGCCCCTCGATCTTGTTTCCAACCCTAAAGTGCTCAGGGATCACCTGCAAAATAGAAATTGGATGTTATGGAACCTCTCTCATATGCCCTTTGAGGCCCTTGTCATAAGGGCGAAGCCACATGGGGTCCTTTGTAGCTCTTTGCGGCGCCTTGTAACAGCCTGCTGAAGAAGGTAGAGTTTCTTATCGCGCGTATGACCCTAATATTCTTGGTAGCTCTGGGTATAAAACTTTCTATTTCCCGATGATGACATATGGCAACTCGATTTACCTCTCAGCACTTCTCCCAGCTGAAATCTAGAGGAAAGAGGTTGTCAGGAACACACACGGAGATGGGGTAATAGAAATGGACCGACTCAAGTCGATTGCGAACCGTCCGTCAGTAGTCAACCACCCAGATTTACTCGTATCTTGGATGTTGCTGAGTTGGATTCTAGTGTTGAGGTCAAGAGGAGTTGTGACACTTCCAGAGGTTGTACAGGTCCAGGCAGAGCACGACCGGTCAAATGTATCGAGCCTGAAAGGGGTAAGATATGGATGAGTATTCGAGGCCAAGGGAAACCAAAGAGCGGAATGAGGCGGTGGAAGTGTCTAGAACATACGTATCGACTAGTCCATCAACCGGGCCAGTGCGCGTCGAGGTTGCAGTGTCTATTTACAACAATCGATAAGTGTCAGTGTCTAACGATTGATTGGAATCAGAGGGTAGAGTATAAAACACCGTACTATAGGCTCCTTGTCCCAGGAAAGCGCATGCTGCACGGTGTGTGACTATAACGCGTTCCTCAAGATGGTAATATCCATGCTGTCGTGGGGAGTTCAATGATACGACCTCTAAGAACCGGTAACAGAGCTTACATAGGCGACTGTGGGGATGGACAATTTATAGCCACTAGGGATACGCAGAGATAACGTGATGCTGCATCTTCTTTGCGAGGGCGAAAAGTAGGGAGGTGGTGGGACGGGTTTATTAGAGCCAACTCCAGTGTAGTATCCGGAGAAGAGCACTATATAGCGGGGTCAATGGACCCAGACGTGAACACTATGAAAGAGCTATACTTACACGTGACGGCAGTCGAGGTGGCTACCCAGCGAAAAGATGTAACAAGAAAGTCACAAAGAATGGATCGAACTGTTACTCACGGTTCAAGGTATAGGATACACCGCCACTCGGACAACTGCTTCCCTTCGTGATACTTAAAGGAGTGAGTGGGCAATGATGTATCGTTTGAGGTAGTAGACACCTACATGTTCGTGCTTTGGATAAAGGGTCAGTTTGGATATTTAAGAGCAATAAATGAAATGTAGCCTACATGGAGAAACCGGCGGGGCCAGGGAGACGACCTTCCTCAGGCGGCTGACGTCCTTCAGGCTCCAAAGGAGAGGCGAGGGCTCCGAAGGCAGCAGCAGTAAACGCAGCGATGACAGCGAGGAGTTTCATTGTGGTATAGTGGAGGGTGAACGTGGAGCATACGAGCTGGGTACGAGCATCCGCATGGGAGTTGGACCTTTATACCCAGTTGGTACTCACCCACCCTTGCCACTTTTGCATGGCCGAGTCGCGAGATAACTATAATTGGACGACCCCGAATGACCGTCTTGTTTGTCACTCTTCCATTCGTTCTGATAATCAGCCTTGTACCGCCTCTGTCCAGTGATAGCGTGCAGAGGGTAGGCTTCCCTATGATAACTGCCAGCAGTACGTCAATAAGAAATCAAAAAATGAAATTGATGAATGCTGAGTAATTCGACTGTACAGTACCAACAACGATCGTCTTATGCCTGTGTTAGAGCCAACAAAAAGTCATGCGCCGCCTCGACAGTTCGAAGTTCGTGGATGGCAGAGCTAATTTTCGATGCTCAAAACAAATCCAGGGGATCCATCTGACACAAGAACACCCTATAGGTCATCGACGACTCGCTAACTCGCTATCCGTACGTTATAATAACAGACGTACCTCGCAATTGTACGACGCTTGCTATATGAATCTAAGGGATCAGTCAAGGCACTTCTATGTTGCAGTTATTTCATCTGCTTTAGACAGCTGGTAGACAACGTGGACGCTGGGTCGAAGGTGAGATACCTGCAGGGCTTGCTATTCGATAGTACGCCCCTTGTACTCGACCACGTCTTTCGTACCCTCTCACATCGTTTGAATTCATCCACATTTTTATCCTCCTATCATAATTGGAGGTTTCTGGTACAAATATCATGGATTTCAAATGAGAGAGTCACCTGCACGAGCTGGTTTCGATGTTGCCGGTTTCGTCATGTCAGGTACTCGACAAGGAATCGAATGGTATACGCATCGGTAACCACCGTTTCAAAAAGGAAAAAAACAAAGGAGAGCACAAGGGACGCTCTCTCGTCATACAATAGAACCTATGAGAAAAATTGTCTCAAGAAACGACGCCTAGAAGGGTCCATGGGAAGAAACGACGTGCATTCCTACTCTTTGCGCAACCATTTCTCCTCGTCCTTCGATTAACACCTCCACCAGTTGATATCTACGCAATCACATGGACGTTAGTATCCTATAGACGAGAGAGAAAGAAAGGGTGGGGTAGGAGAGAAGACGTACTGAATTTGGTGTTGAGACGTCCGTCGACAGAGTCGTTTGTGATCACTCCAGATCCTTGCCTGTTCTGGGAGTTGTCGATACGGATCGAACTGTTGATGATGAGGGCCGTGCTGGTCCCACATGGGCAACGAACGGAAGACCAAATGTCGAATTCATCGCGGTAGCTGAGGGGTAGAATAGGTCAGTGATCGCTGAGGAAGGAAAAGATGAACGAGGCTGAAGGAAGAAGGTTGAAAAGTGTAGAATTGTGGATGGATGTAAGGAGTTACACTCACACATAGTCCGCTCCGGCGACGGGACCTGTACGTGTGGAGGTTGCAACCGCTGCAAAGTGACAACATATATGTCAGCAACGAATCCGGATCGCATGATAATGGAGGGAGCTAGGAGAAGTATGGGTATTTCGAATCTACCACTCACCCTGCTTGATCTGGGCTTGGAAATAGTAGATAGCACGCTGGATGGCCTTAACCTTGGGATCGAGTTGATAGAATCCACGCTAAACATGGATATCAGCCAACGAGCAACGAGTATAGATGAATCTGGGCTGGGAGAGATAGACATGGAACACGTACGTAGTCGACGGTGGCGACAGCAAACGTGAAGCCACCAGGGACATGAACGCCCAGGACGATCGCGCAGTTCTTCCTGTTCTCAGTGATGAGAATTCCAGGGCCGGCACTCGCGATATAATTTGAAAAGGTGACTATCCACGCGAGGCGGAGAGTAAGCGAGAGAATCGAGGGAGGAGGAGAGATATACCTGTGAAAGACGTTCTGGTGGCTATAATGCATAACTGTGAGTAATTATAATGCAGAAAAGAGAAGCGGCTCACGATCAAGTATATAGTATGCAGTTCCGGCAGGGCAGCCAGAGCCATTTACACCACTTTGTACCGCATTCCGTCAGATCTCACAGTTCATACAGTCATCAAGGGAGTAGAAAAAGCACTTACATGCTCGTACTAAGGGCAAACAGAGTTAGTTTCTCGGATTTCAGATCGACCTAAAGTGATACTCACATATTGAAGCCGGCAGGACCAGAAACCTGACGTTCCTCAAATTCGAGAGGGGAAGCGAGTACCCCAAGAGCAGCAATAGCAAACCCAGCGATGGCAGCGAAGAGCTTCATAGCGGTTGTGGACGTGTGGACGAAGGCAGACAACGACTAGGACGATGGCGAGGCGAAGGACGACTCGAGAAGTTCCACTTTCTGCACTCAAACAGAGTCCCTTTTATACCTGATACGTTTATCCCAGATGATCAGAACTCAGTCAGTATGACTGTCCGTCAAACACGCGGCAACTTTCCAGTGGACAGTTTCCACGACTGCTCAACTTTTTTTAATGTTAAACACAGTCTAACGGATTGCCAAGTATTCAAGCGCTCATTCATACGCGTACATCGTGCTCAAACGCACCGATACTTCTCCTCAGCGAAAACATATCACCTGAGCAAGAACCGCGTTTTGTGGATGCAAAACGCAATGTGGCCGAGCTGTACCATTACGAGGAGTGGGGGGTGTCAGTAACTGTACTACTCGATGCGCCGCCTTTGAGCCAACAGCCGGAGCACATACACTATTTTTAAGAGAATTAAATAAACAGAGGAGGACGTTTTCGGGGTCGGAAAATGGTAGGAGAGACCTACTGTAGCATTCAGAGCCTGACCCTTTACGGGGTTCACCGAAGCCAATATCCCGCCCTACTCCCTGGAGCTAGAATGAGACCTTATATGAATAAATGAGCCTAAATGATGAAATATGCGTGAGGGGGAAGAGCATACGCCTCCCTAGGCGCTGGCGTCGCGATACCGTGCTCTCGTAGAAGACCAGCACCAGCTTTTGGATACGTAAACGACGAAAAACCGACTTTGGGTACCTTTAAGGCGGTGTTTCAGATGTGCCAGTCATGGATAAAAGGGTCGAATGACGGTATATATATGTCAACCAACCTAAGTATCAGCGTTTTAAACGAGCAAGAAACAAAGTGACAGAAAGAAGACCACGAGCAGTGCGATCTCTTTCTTCATAAAATAGAAACGATGAAAGTCATTGTCCCAAGAAGCGAAGCGTGGAAGGGTCCATGAGGAAGTGCATTCCTAACTTTTGCCCGACCAATTCTCCTCGCTGTTCGTTCAGCATCTCCACCAGTTGAGGTCTAAGAGGACACAGGCATGTCAGAACTCATATCTACGGGATAACAAGGGAGAGAAGGGAATACGTACTGAATATGGTGTTGAGACGTCCATCAACGGAATCGTTCGTGATCAGCCCAGATCCTTGCCTGTTCTGGCTGTTATCGACGCGAATAGAGCTGTCGAGGTTGAGGACCGTGCTGGTCCCGCATGGGCAGCGGACTTGAGACCAGATGTCGAATTGATCGCGGTAGACGTAGTCTGCGCCTGCAACGAAGCCAGTGCGAGTAGAGCTTGCAACAGCTGCAAAAAAAGGGAGCGAAATAGATGAGCGAACCGTTCGAGCCCAATGATGACGAAAGAAGCGAAGAAAGGGGGAGCAAGGTGGCGAACGCGGATCTCACCTTGCTTCGTCTGGCCTTGGAAGTAATAGAGCGCACGCTGGACGGCCTTGACCTTGTAGTCGAGCTGATAGAATCCACGCTAAAGATATTACAAGGAAACTTAGTCAACGGTCCCAGTGATGTGGAAGAGGAGTGAACGTACGTAGTCAACGGTGGCGATGGCAAAGGTGTAACCGCCTGGGACGTGCACGCCCAAGGTGATCGCGCAATTCTTCCTGTTTTCGCTTACAGCGATTCCGGGACCAGCACTGGCGATGTAGTTGGAGAAGGTGACTATACACGAGGGTTACGAGTGATGAGTAAACGAGTGGAGAGACGGCGGGAGAGGGTGTGTACCTGTGAAAGACGTCCTGGAAGCTATTATACATAGATGTGAGTAAATATAGATCACGAATAGCTCGGAGAGAAAGCCACTCACGATCGAGGATGTAGTAGGCAGTTCCAGCAGGGCAGCCAGAGCCATTTACACCACTTTATATCGAAGTTCGTTCAGTCTCACATCTCGTATAGCTACCTAGATAGGTAAAGCAACACTTACATGCTCGTACTACAAACATAACAACGTCAGTCGCTACGTCTAGATCGACGCCAGAGGTATACTCACATATTGAAGGCACCTGGACCAGAAACTTGGCGTTCCTCAAGCTGGAGAGGGGAAGCAAGAACTCCAACAGCAGCAACAACCAACCCTGCGATAGCGGCAAAGAACTTCATAGCAGTATATGGATAGAGGGGGCGATGAACGTTGAACGACGAGGAGGCAAAAGACTACTCGAGGGAATCAACACCAGAGGATGAAAGGGGGAGCCTTTTATACTGTTTCCCTAACCCACTCCGGATGGTCAGCGCGAGAGTGACTGTATGTCAGTCACGAACCAGGGGGACAGTCATAACCCGCCCGTTTTCCAGCCAGTTTCCAACTTTTCCTGGTGTTTACCAACGTGAAAGTGTTACGTATGTATACATTCTCCTCGGGTTTCAATCCAGAAATACTTTCTCGGCTGTCATGTGTCCAGGTATCTTCAGGTATTCACGCATACATTTCTCGCACACATGTTCGTGCAAGTCTCTTTGATGCCCGTGGGCGCCTCTCTTTTTTTGTCTTTTTTGTATAGAAAAATAAAGCAAGCAATCGAGTGTTTACAAAGGAGAAAAAGTGCGAAGAGTAAACTTGGCTACATGGCCGAGCTGTACACGCCACCCACAAAGCAAGGCCCTGCCAGTAACTGCACCTCGCCAGTGCAATTCCCCTTCTCCTCCTTCAAACCAAGAAAAAAAATCAAAACCCGGGGGATTTCCTATATTCATTGGGAAGGATCAAGACTCACGAAGAGACTTGGAAGAACGGGAATCGGTAGGAATCAATCTCGTCGCATCAGGCCTACGGAGCCTGTCCTATTTACCCACGTTCAACACCCCCGCCCGCCCGGAAGAGCTAAATATGTAAATAAATGTACTTGAATGCATATATTTGAGTAAACTGCACGGTCTTGACACTCTTAGATGCTGGCATTCCTCAGTTACGATTAACGCGGGGCTCGTGTATCAATTATCCTCGCTGCCTTTCTCGGCCGGACGTCTCTGTCTTTCTCCTCAGCACCTCCTTTGGATCTACCTATAAGTACGATACTCGTGCTTCACCTGCAGATAAGGCGAGCTAATCGAAAGAACCATATAAATGAACTACAGCTACGACCACCTCCGCGCCCTTGATAGCTACTGTAGTCCAGAACCACCTATGATACAGGGCTCGAAGATAAAACTGAAATCATGGCAAGTCCTCTATATATGCAGCTAACTGTAGGGTACGATAGAATGACAGATCAATTTCAACTTTATTGAAGAGATCGAGCACATCCTTGAAGCGAATCCTCGACGAAAACAAGCTAACTAACATTTGAATCCCAATCAACAGGCAGTAGCACACATCCGCGTCTGACAATCCACACCTACACTATGGGTGATTCCTTATGCAATCACTCGCCGACCTCACTCCTCTTCGGCTTCTTCCTCGGGGGATTATCCTAGATTTCGGATAAGTGGTTAGGAATAACGACTGGGAATCCCAACATGGAGAGCATTAATCACCTGGGCTCCTTCGTCCTCTCTATTCTCCCTGTTCTACTAACCCGAATGACGACAACTTATAAGAACTACGTAGTTTCAATCGGAACGCTTTATTCTCACCCTCCTTAGGCTTCTGTTTGGACTCATAGCTTGTCTAGTCATCCGCTGTCTACCGAGTAGGCCCAGTCGACGCCCGTAGGACCCGTCCTCGTAGCCCTCACTATCCAAATCATCTCGTCATTGCTAGATTCCAATCAATATGTGTGAATATGTAACTTACCTATGTGTATTCTCGTCATCCACCTCGACCACTCCCTCCCCACGCGTGAATGTTGAAGGGTCTCCTCCAACAGGTGGGTAGATCCAGGCTGTTTCGCTCAATGTCAGGATAGCTGTCGTATACGAATCATGTCATCACCTTCTTGACCATCTTCACTCGCTTCTGTTGCTGTCCTCTCCGAAGGAGGGGCAAATAATGTCCAGTTGTTTGGATTCGCCGGGTTGGCACCAGTGCCAGGGCCAGGGCCAGTTCCTCCTGGAATATCGTTCGGTCCACCCATCAGAGCGGAGGTAATAGTCTTTATATCACTCATTCTGGTTGTCTAAGTCAACAGGATCTTTAACAAGGTAAAAAGGGCATGACTAACAGGCTAGAAGACGTAAAATTCCTTACTAGCTTGATCTCCGTTTCGCCTAGTGAGGACTCAATAGGCCAAGTTGTCACGTAATCTTCCACAAAATCTGTTGGTGAGAGGCTTGAATGCCATGGGCCGGTTATCATCCCCCGCTCGACCCCAAGCTGGAATTTAAGGAGGCCAGGGGCGGACACTCTTAGGACAACAAAAGCGAAGCCAGCAACAAATATGAGAACTCTCATAGGCGCCTGGTTATGTCAGATGTAGGCGCGGACGATGAACACGGACGATGACGACCAAAGGCGACCTCAATCAAGAATCTCCTCACTTCATGGTGAAATTCATGCCCTTTTGTATCCTAACCAGTTCAATTTCTGTCCACAAGGATAGTCAAATGTCAAAAATCCGCTCATTTTCCTGCAGTAGCCAGCTGGCCATCCTCTGTGTCGGGCATATGGACGAGGGCGATGCCAGAAGTGGCGCTTCCCCTTTTCTCCTATCAAGCACTCCCGCCTCAGATTCAACAAATCATTGTAAGTCCAGCACACGCAGAGGCGTGACCTCAGGAGTGCCAACCGCGCCGGTTTGAGGCCTAAAAAAGAGAAGCTTCAGGAGACAACTACCCGAATGGGACGCGTGCGCGACAGTAACATAACAGCCCAATGGCAGATTCACCATTCACCTGCGGTCAAAGTCTAAAATATTAGGAACAAAGGTAGAACTTTTCATAGCGAGTCTCGGGGTATATTACAGTGAGTTGGAAATACTATGAATCAACGAAGAGGATGCATTTTTATCTGATTTTTTTTCTTTTGGATGAAGTTGTCCAAGGCACAATTTTTGAAAAAAGGAAGACGCATAGTACTGCAGGCAGATAAATGTTTGAAGGATGATGGACGAAGGAATGAGTGAATATGATTCATTTCGCTTGGCGTGAAACGCCGCGTATATGGCCCCTCTTTCCTCTCTTTCTGTCTCCATCACCCAGTACGTCCTCCATTTGAAGCCTAGAGGGGGCAGAAAGGAGCAACATAGCAGCACCTCTGCCATACGAAGTCTAGATTGATCAGGAGTTAAAGTAAGAACAAATCGACGGGACAAGTGGGCAGGAGACGAGGAATGAGGGAAGGAAATGGGATGGGATACCTACTGTAGGTGTTCAAAAATTCAGCATCTTTACTGTCCGTGGAAATGGACCCAAAACCGGCCTTATTTGCACTGTTATCAAGATGAATGGAGCTGTCTAGGCTAAGGACAGTGCTCTTGAGACAGCAGGAAGAGTAGACCAGAGTGTCGAATTTGTCCTGGTAGCTGTTCAAAGGGGGAAAGGCTTATGTAAGCGATAGGGGGAAGACGAGAGCATAGAGGAAGATGGAGAGAGACGCGATGCCTACGTATACTCTTGTCCTGGAACCGGTCCTAGGCGCTCGGAACTTGCAACAGCTCCAAAAGAAAGATATTCGTAACTAAAAGTGCAAGGGAAGAGATGGAGTGCAGCTGACCTTGGCTGATTGAGCCTTGGAAATGGTAAGCTGCACGCTGGACGGCTTTAACCTTATCGTCGAGTTGATAATATCCGCGCTATGTACAAAATTAGTCAATCATCATACTTGGAGGAGGAGAGGAAGAAATCAGTGGTAAGAAGCAGTGATATATGTACGTAGTCAAGGGTGGCAATGCCAAACTTCCAACAGCGTGGGATGATCACGCCCAAGCTGATCATGCAGCTCTTCCTATTTTGACTGTGAATACCAGGACCGATCTTGACGAAGTAGTTGGAGAATACGACTGTACAGGGTTTAACAAGACGTAGATAGAGCGAGTGAACGAGCAAGCGTACGAGTGACGGCAGTCTTCTGTGCTATATCACAATACAACGTCAGCTTACTCCAGATTCAATATACATTTAGAGGCTTTCAGCACTAAACTGACCGTTCAAGACATAATAGACCGTCCCAACCGGACATCCAGGTCCGTTCACCCCACTTTGATAGAAGATAACGTCAAGGATCCATACAATCATTCAAAGAGATAAATGAGTTACATGCTCGTGCTGAAGATAGTTCAGTACGTTAGCTAACACCTAACACTCTAAAGACGATAACCACTTGACTCACAGATTGAAGCCCAACGGGCCTGACGACGCCTGACGCTCCACAAGCTCCACAGGGCTAGCGATGACAGTGATGGCAGTGACGAAGAAAGCAGTGATAGCGGCAAAGACCCTCATATAGACTGAAACTGAGAATAGGGCCTTCAGACAAGACGAGGATGATTGATGGGACGAAGAGAAGATAAGAGGGAGTAAAACCACCCGAGGGGGAAGGATTTACCAGTATCTTTTATAGTGTATACCCAATTATCCACTGAAATAAGAATGGGGACTTGGTCAGTGCGTATGTGACCAGACAGGTAAAACAACCCCTTGCCCAGTCCGCTATTATGTGCTCTTACCTATTTTTACCCACCCCTCTCTTTGAGTAGACAGGTATCCCTCCTTTCTCTTGGTCGTGCAGACTCTTAACTGTAGCTCGGGACTTCTTCTAGAAGGCCGGTCAGCTACGAGCTACAACCTGCTAATAGGGGTTTCCTTCATCCTAACGAAGAGGAATCTATGAATTGTAGGCTACTAAGTGTTTCTTGATAATTGCTGAGCAGGGATCGGCGAGGGTCAATCGTCGTAGTGTAAACAACGCGGGAAATACGGAGCCTGTCTGGTGGAATCCTTTTCGCAAGTTCCTCTCGAAGAGTCACTTCTTTAGATAAGGCATATCGAGTATAAATACTCCGAATTGAATAATGAAACTGTGCGACCATATCACATGACCCTTCGATCGCTGGCATCTCATATTGTACCATATGGCTCTACAACGCTGGACCAACTGGCTGACCTAAAGTTCGTCAGGTATACCAAATTTTCTTTGTGGCGTGGGAGTGGGATATATCATAATAAGCGGGATTATATCAAAGTAGAAACAACAAAGCGCTGCCGTTTATCCTTGTAATCAAGCCTTTCTTCAGAAAAAATGGCGATGAGACTAAATAAAAGGGGCCCAGGCGAAGTGAGGTTCATTCGTTCACCCAGCGTGCAGCTTCCTGTAGTGAGTTCTCTACTCATCTCACCCTCCGTTTCCGTTGCTCGAAACCTTGAGCAGCTGAAATCTAGAGGTCTAGGGAGGGCATGCTGTTGTAACGCAGCAGGTCCACCAGTTGAGGTCTAGATAGTGCACAGGTTAGAAGATTGAGTGAATCTACAGAATTAAAGGCGAGGTTATGGAAGGAGACACCAGATACATACTAAGAGTGGCCTGGAATTGCCCATCGGGATCAAAGCTGTCAATATATCCGGAACCGTCCTTGTTTTCGCTGTTATCGACGCGAAGACCGGTGTTGAGGTTGAATACGAAGTCCAATCCACAGCATGGGGAGCGGACTTGAGACCAGACATCGAACGGTAGGCGGTAACTGTTCAAGAGGTGCGGGTAAGCATGTGAGTGATAGGTAGAAGACGGAACATGAATGGCGATGCGAAAGAGGTGATACATACGAGCGCACTGTCCCTGACAATGGCCCTAGAATACTATTGTTCGCAACAGCTGCAAAGGATATCAAGATCAGGAATCAACAGGCCCAAAACCATTTTTAGAGAGATAGGAAGAAATAGAAAGACTAACCTTGTTGGACCTGGCCCGCGAAATAATAGGACGCACGTAGGTTGGCCTTAACTTTGTCATCGAGTTGATAATATCCGTACTATATAGGTGGATTTAGCCATTATATATCGAAGAAGACGGTTCAAAGGAGTAAATAAGGGCAATAGGAAGGAATGTACGCACATAGTCGATGGTGGGGATGGCAAACCTATAGCAGTGTGGCACATGCACCTTCAACGTGATCTGGCAGTTCTTCCTGTTCTCAGATATGGGGATACCAGGACCAGCAGTGGCATAGTAGTTAGAAAAGGTCACTATACCAAAATGAACTGAGTGATAGTAAAGTAGGACGGAGAGGGTACGTACGAGTAACGGTAGTCCTCTGGTCTATAATATAAGACAGGGTGAGAAAACGATAGAAGAAGAGTCATTGAGTGGTAAACTGCTGACTGTTCAAGGCATAGGAGACGGTCCCAAATGGGCACCCAGTTCCAGAAACGCCGCTTTCGAAAGGGAATGAAATGTTAGGAATGTGCTGTATTCGATCATCCAAGGGGATGCCAATCTTACATGCTCGTGCTAAAATAAGACATATTAGGACATTATATGAATGGTCCGAAGATGATGGTCAATAGACTCACATGTTGAAAGTACCAGGACCAACCGGAAGTTGGCGCTCTTCAGGTTCGATAGAGCTGGCAAGAGCGCCAATGGTGACGATAGCAAAGGCAGCGATTGAAGCAAGTATATTCATGGCGGTCGAGAGCAATGTTGGGTCTCCGAGAGGAGCACGAGTGATGGGAACGAAGGGTCCAAAGGTCAGATAAGAGATCAAACCTGATGGAAAAGAGGAGAAACCAGTAGATTGATCTTGCGCCCCCAGCCTAAGATAAGGGAATGTGGACAGTGCGTGTAGTCGGACAGTCAAAACAAGCTATTTCTCTATACGCCCATTCGACCAAAAAGAGCAAGTGATAGAGCAGATCAAGGGGTGACGATCGAGTGGCGGGAAGGAAATTTCAACAGGAGGGGCATTATTTACGCATAAGACGAAGAGGAGAACCCTCGATCGGCTCAGCTGCTTGCTGGCAGACAACGAGGTAAAGGTGGAGATGCCTTATTCAGTAGACAATACACCATTCTCTCCTCGAAATGGAACGAAAATCGTATATTGAGGCCACAAATAGGAAAATTTTCAAAGAGATTTCCGGAGGGAAGAGGACAAGGTGCGTGGGTTCAGTTCGCTCCACATGCACCATCGCGTAACAAAATTTCTTCGCCCCTTCTTACTCTTCATCGCTCTTCACCTCTTTCCATTCGGAATTTGCGGGGAACACGTTGAGTCAAAGCAACATTTCGCCCAATCGAGGTCTAAATAAGGCACGGATTAAGAATCCCAAACAAATCTCACGAGGTGGAAAGACAAGGCGACAAGAAGAAAGAGGGAAAGGAGAATGAAGAGTGGGTACGTACTGAGGGTGGTCTTGAAACCTTTCGTAACGAAGTCAATAAGCCCAGAGCCGTGATTATTGGCGCTATTGTCGACGCGAAGAGAGTTTTCGATGTTTAGGGTCATTTCGCCGTCACAGCATGCGGAACGAACTAGGGGCCAGCCATCGAACGACAATGGGATACTGCTCATCCGAGAAATCGGAAAGGAGGAGAGGGACATATGAGTAAAGGCTTGGCTAGAAGTTGGGGAAAGAGGGACAGAACGTGAAGGCGAGGGTTTATACGGTACGTACTGATAGGATCCCCCCTCAAAGGGGCCTTTGATACCCAAGCGTGAGAAAGCTACAAAAGATACATCGACCGGTGATCAAAATGAATGTCCGAGGCAAATTCAGAGAGATAGAGAACTATATACCTTTCTTGGTCCTCGACTTTAACCAATAGGCCGTGCGCTGGACGCCCTTGACCTTGCTATCGAGTTCGTAATATCCATACTATAAGATATCGCAAGTATCAGTCGGAAGTCATACGGGGACGAGGCCAAAGGAGGTGACGCTAAATAGGGGTAAGAGAAGACGATACACATACGTAGTCGACGGTTGGGATGGTAAAGCTATGACAAGGTGGCACGTACATGCCCAACCGGATCACGCAGTCCTTCTTGTCCACTGGGAAAGGGTAATCCTGGCCAATAATGACGTAGTAGTTGGAGAAGGAGACTATATAAAGCCAAGTAGGTCACAGGTGAGGAGAACAGAGTGTGTACATACAGGTCAGTGTAGTCTTCCGGTCTATATGGAAAAACAAGGTGAGTATAAATGCAAAGGAAAAGATGGAAATATTGACGCATCAATAGCTTGCTTACCGTTAAAGGCATATGAAACCGTCCCAACGGGGCACCCATTTCCAGACACGCTCCTTTTCGAAAGAAGGGAAAGCGTCAAGGATGTACTGTACTCTATCATCCATGAAAACACCATTATTACATTCTTGTGCTAAAGATACGATTAGAAGCGTTAGATAAATCGCCCAGAAATGGATGTTCGCTCGACTCTCACATGTTGACGCCGGAGGGACCAGCAGGGAGATGATCGGGGTCAGCGAGGACTCCGACGATGACAATGGCAATGCCATAAATAGCAGAGAAAACTCTCATAGTGATTGGAAGACCAATAATCTGAGAGAAGAAGGACGAGGCGGATGATTGACCGGAAGAGACGAATGTAGGGGAGTCAAAGTTTCCGTAGGAGGACGAGGAGAAGACAGCGACCGAGGCCATATGATGATCGCATATCCACCGCCTTTCACCTTGAAATCAGAAGGGAGAATGTTAATCGTGATATTAGTCGGACAGGCAAACAAAATAAGGCTAATCTTCTCCTCCAGCACCTCCCATGTGCCACGCACATTCCCTGTTCTCTCTTCAGTAATAGATACTCTGCCTCTTCTGAGCTTGCCTATTTGGGCTCAGATATAGCACAAATTGTAAGGAATGGCTCACTTTACATGACTTTGTGTGGCCGGCCAGACAACCTGGGTCTGAGTACGGAGCTTCTGGCGTTTATCCACGTTCGGCACCTCCCGCCGTCCATATGAACCAAATAGATAGATCAATGGAGTTTTGTGCCTGGATTAGAGTGCAAAATCCACGATCGTGTGCCTATTAGATGCCGATATTTCACAGTTACGATTGATGCGACGGATGAGCCTGGAGTGTCGAGCATATCGGTTGCGCATATCTCCTATACCAAATATGCCCATGCCCAGACCAGAACCAGTCCCACCAGGAGTAATCTAGAAAGGGGAACTACCCGCTGGGGTCACGAACAGCCCGATAGCAGACTCACCACTCACTCCTCGGTCAAAGACAAAATTAGTAGGAACAATGATAAAACTTTCATAGTGGCGCAGGGGTATCGCCATAGCTGGGAGTTACAACGGAACAACGATGTTGAATTTTTGCTTTCTTTTTTTTCTTTCTTATGAAAACGTCCAAAACGGAAATTCGAAACAGGGGAGAGGAGAAGACGTATGGGCCGCTGATGATAAGCTGTTCGAAGGTGACAATGATGATGGACAAAGGAGTGGATGACGGGGGCTCGTTTGCTTGGCATGCAACGTCTCGTGCATGGCCCTTCTTTCACCTCTCTCCTCTCGATCACTCGACACCTCCACCAATCGAAGCTTAGTGGCAAAAGACAGTACCCTCGCAGCACTTCCACCATTTGAAGTCTAAAAAGGGTCAAATTCATGAGCGATTCAACACGACGAGAGAGGAAGAGACAAGAAAGAGATGGAAACCAATAGGATACGTACGGTAGATGGTTTGGAAATCAAGAATGTCCGTGGAAATGTACCCAGAACCGGCCTTATTGTCACTATTGTCGACCCGAATGGCGCTGTTTATGTTGAGGATGGTGTCCTTGCGACAGCATACAGAGGAGGGCCCGGCGACGACTAGATCGGTGATGCTGTTCAAAGGGTGGAGGGGGTAATATGAGCGATGGGTAAAAGACAAAATGCAGATGGTGATGACGATAGATGTGGTGCTCACGTGTATGTTTTTCCTGGAACAGGACCCGGGGGATCCGAGGGACGCGGGAACGTAGAAGACGCACAGCCTATAAAGAATAGATTTATCAGCTATTGAGAGATCCAAGGGCAAATATAGAGTGCTACTAACCCTGCGGTCCTCCTAGGAAGTGGTAGCACGCACTCTGGATGGCTTTGACCTTCTTATCGAGTTGATAATATCCGTACTATATACAAGGTTAGTCAGCCATCATAATCGGAAGAGAAGAACAAAGTGGGCTAAGAAGTGGTGAGATATGTACGTAGTCGACTTCGACAATGGCAAAGTTCCAACAGCGTGGGATATCCAAGCCTAGAGTGACCACACAATTCTTCCTGTTTTGCTCGATGGTGATACCGGGACCAGCACTGGCGTAGTAGTTGGAGAAGGTGACTATAAAGAACCAAGTAAGTTGTAGATGGAGAGAGCGAACTAGCGTACGTACGAGTGACGGCAGTCCTCTGTTCTATAAAGCGAGAGAGTGTGAGTATATACTAGATACAGAGTATATAAGTCGTAACAGTGCACTAGACTGACCATTCAAAAGATAAAA
The DNA here is from genome assembly GCA_019627735.1 of Serendipita sp. 400. Lineage (NCBI taxonomy): Eukaryota > Fungi > Basidiomycota > Agaricomycetes > Sebacinales > Serendipitaceae > Serendipita > Serendipita sp. 400. The sequence continues at coordinate 127,301 of WSTP01000001.1, forward strand.
GACCGTCCCAGCAGGGCATCCACTTCCATTCACTCCACTTCCCAAAAGGAGATAGCGATAAGGGTCTATACGACCATTCAAGGAGACGAAGGACTTACATGCTCGTACTGAAGACATTTTAAAGCATTAAATATTACCCTGAAGGCGACAACCACTCGACTCACATGTTAAAGCCAGGAGGGCCCCCGTCACCGCCGCCAGAGCCCTGACGTTCTTCGAGCTCGACGGGACTGGCGAGGACAGTGATAGCAGCGAAAACCAAGGCAGTGATAGCAGTAATGATTCTCATGGTGATTGAATTTATGGACAGAGTCCTACGAGGAGGCGCGGAAGACAATTGGTGGGAAAAGGCACCGGTAATGGAAGGGGAGCAAGGCCACTTGGAGGAGAACAGAGGACATTAGTGCTTTTTATAGCGTGTAGTCACCTCTCCACCGCCCATAGTTCACTGTCAAATGAAATAAGAACAGGTATGTGGACAGTGCCTATGTGACCAGACAGGCAAAACAAGCCCTTGCCCAGCTCCCTTCCATGCGTTCTACTTATTTCCTTTCTCTCTTTGCCTGGACTAGACAAGCGGCTTAACCTCCTGCTCAGTTGTCTGAGCTCTTGAATGTAGCACGGAGCCTGTCCCAGAGAGCAAGCCAGCCAGTAACTGCACTTCGCCAGTGCGATACTCGTTCTCCTTCTTTCTAATCAATAAATATGATATCCACTATCTCCATGGCAGAATTGAACAGGGAATAATCCCAGCACAGTACAGCCATCGAAGGAGATACCGGCCTGTCCATTTTACTTATTAAATCCCAGGCTCTCAAGCTTCTCTGTCATTTTGGAACCTCATTTCCATGGATAAATCAGGTTAAAAGTAAATGTTTCAACTTGAGTACAAACAGATGACCATACCACATGATCTTTCAATGGCTGGTTTTCCACGTTATCATAATAGATATTGCACAGCATAATTTGTAGAGAGCAAAGCTGAGAAGAGAGTCCTGGGATAAGACGAGGAGGACGATCGACAGGAAGAGCCAAAGCCAAGAGAAGAGCAAACACATCCGGCGGAGAACAGAAGACAGTAGCACTGCTTATAGAGTGCAGTCACTACTTTACACCTCAATACTCGCTGTTCACAACCGTGTATATATGATCAGACAGGCAAAACAAGCTCCTTTCCATGGCCACATGATCTTTCAATGGCTGGTGTTTCACGCGATTATGTTAGGTATTGTGCAGTGGAACCTTATCGGGAGCAATCAATTGGTCGACCGCACTGCCCTACGAGAAAGTACAGTAATTCACCACTGCGAGGCGGGACTGGCGACAAGGATATGGAGAATGTGCCATCAATTAGAACCATATAGAGCATCGATAGAGGACATGACAAGTGTTATGTACCAGAGTCGGGGTTAGAGGACGATTCTGGCATTTATTATGTCCGGCGGGTCTCTTAAGATATCCGATTCTTAGCGTAATCGCGTACTAATGCGATTAAAAAAACAGGAAATACTTAGCTTAATGTTCAAAAAATGAGCCAAAATCGTTCATAGTGACCCTTCCGGGGGGAGGGGGTGGGGACTAGGTAGGGAAGATGCAACATAGGTGGGAGTTACAATCTAACGACGATAACGACAGGTTCTTTTTTATCCGACTTTTCTTTTACTAGTGAGTTCTAAAGGGAGGCGCATGGTGTCATAGGCTATAAACTGTTCATAGGATGATGGACGATGGGCTGAAGGACGGAACGAGAAGAGGTTTGTTCTCTCAGTGCTCAACATCGCTCACTGAGTCTCTTCCTCGTTTTCTCTCTGTCTTCACCGCCTATCAGCTTCAAACTGGAGGCGGGCGAGGGCAATCTGAGAACAAGCAGCAAAGCGTCCAAGTGAAGTCTAAATAGGGCACGAGTTAGAATCCCCGAACCAGATCCACGAGACAAAGAGGCAAGGATATATGACTCTGGAGAAGATCGGAAAAGAGGGGTATGGACACATACGGAGGACGATCCTGAAATTATTCTTCTTCTGGACGTCAAAATACCCGGTGCCGTAATTGTTGGCACTGTTATCGACGCGAAGGGAATTTTCGATGTTGAGGGTCGTGTGGGTGTCACAGCATTCGGAGCGAACTGTACCCCAGTCCTTGAAATCGAGGGTGAAGCTGTTCGTCCGAGGAATTGAAAGGAAGAGGAAGGTATATAAGCGATGGTGTTGACTGAAATGGCGAGAAAAAGAGAAAGTAGAGTCGAAGTGCGAGAATTGGATTGGTCCTCACAGACGGGGTTTCCCTTCCAATGGTCCGATCGGCGTCCAGAGTGCGAAGGCTACAAAGGACATGGCGACCGGCGATCAAAATGAATGACCGAAAGCCGAATTAGAGAGATATAAACCTACTTACCTTGATTGATCTTGGACTTGAACCAATATGCGGTACGCTGCGTGCCCTTGACATTCCTATCGAGATCATAATATCCACACTAAAGGATAACGTCAACGTTAATCAGCCATCATACATAGGACGAACGGGAAAAAAGTGAAGGTCAATATGAATAAGATGAAGCGGTGTACATACATAGTCGACAGTTGGGATGGCAAACTTATAACAACTTGGAATGTCCATGCCCAAACTGATCGTGCATTCCTTCTTGTTCTGACCTTCAGGATAATTACCACCAACAATGGCATAGTAATTCGAGAAAGATACTGTATTCAACGAGGTAAGTCATAGTGAAAGAGGACGGAGAGTGAACGTACAAGTCAGGGTACTCTTCCGGACTATATCACAAGACATGGTGAGCATAGATAAGAGGTGAAGCATTGAGGGCCCACTGACCGTCAGTACCGTCAAAAACGTATGAGATTGTCCCGCAATCATCTCCAGCCATGGTCCTTTTCGAAAGGAAAGAGAGCGTCAGGAATTCAATCGTCCAAGGGGGCATCGCTCTTACATCCTCGTGCTGAAGAGACGTTAGATAACGTTAGATAAATAGTCTGGAGATCAGATGGTTGCTCGAGACTCACATGTTGACGCCAGAGGGGCCAGCGGGGAGAAGGCTGGGGGCGGCGAGGACCCCACCGATAGCAAAGGCAGTGGCAGAAATAATAGTGAGAGCTCTCATGACGGTCGAGAGAGACTGTGACTTCGAGAGAAGGAGGACAGAAGAGGGCGATTGATGGGAAGAGGCAAAGCTAAAGGTTGGGGAAGGGGGAATCAAATCCTGGTGGAGAAGGGAGGGAGAACTGACTATTTTTATGCTACGTATCTAGCCTCGATTGTCCACTGTGAAATAGAAAAGGTGATGTGGATAGTGCGACTGGTTGGACAGGCAAAAACAAGGTTACAACCCACTCCCAGCACGCTTCCACGCATTGGCCCTATGCTCTCTCCTCAATCTAGGAATATTGAGACATTTTCTTTGGATTTGGATGTGGTAGCGCAGGTTCCCAGTTGAAGAACGGGAGTCTGTCTTATCAACGCCTTTTTCTACTTGAAGAAATGCGCGACTACATATCTCTCAGTCGTTGGAATCTTCAAATACTAATGCAGATACGGTATCATATGACATGAACGGATAAGCGAGACCCAACCGGGTGTGGGGCAACCAGGCGGATTCATGTCCTTTGGATGAAGCGCTCTTGCGGGCAAACCTAAAAGGTAAAGGGGGACTGCCAGTAACTGCACCTCGCCGGCGCAATGCTCTTTCCCCTCTTACTTTTTTATTCTTCTACCCAAGAAACACCAGACGTCGGGAGGGAATATCCCATATTTCCTTTGAAAGAGATTACGTTTGCGAAAAGAACGGGAATCAGTAGGGGCCTAATTCATTACAATGATGCCAAGACCGAGGCAAGATTCGCAAAGAGCTAGAGCCTGTCCTCGTAATCCCACGTTCATTTTCCTTCGCTTTTCTCGAGTTGTTACTTCTATAGATAGATCAACACGAGAATGGATAATTTCGAGTAATTCGTGCGACCATATAACCTCTCGTCGCTGGCATCTCCCAGTAAACAGTTGGCCAGTAGTTTAAAACTCGATCGAGGCGGGAGACTCAACTGGCCGACCAAATGATGGGAGATCAAAGGATTCATTTATGCTCGCTCACCCTTCAAAAAGAAACCAAATATTCGCAACAAACCAAAACGTTTTCATAGTAACACGGTATTCACAATAAGTGGGAATTACAAAATCAACGACGACGACGACGCTCTTCTTGTATCTAAGAGTCCAAAAACGGGGAGGAGACACATAGTATCGGAGGCGATAAAATGTTCGGAGGATGGGAGAAGGGTAACAAATGGACGAGGGAGAGACAGAATCGAACCAGTAGAGAGGGGTTTTTTTTCGCTCGCGAGGCGTGCAACGTTGCGAGGAACTCTCGGGCTCTTTCACTTCTCCATCGTTCAGCACCTCCACCAGTTGAAGTCTAAAAGAACAGGCACAAGTAGGTAAGGATCACTGGTAAAAGAAAACGAGAAGGGAGAAGGGAAGGGAAGGGGGAGGGGGAAGGTAGTACGTACTGAAGATGGTCTTGAGACCACCATCGACAGAGTCGGTGGCGATGTATCCAGATCCCTTCCTGTTCTGGCTGTTATCGACTTGAATGGAGCTGTCGAGGTTGAGGACGGTGGTGGCACCGCATGGGCAGCGGACTTGAGACCAGATGTCGAATTGGTCGCGGTAGAGGTAGTCCTTGCCCGGAATGGGTCCCCAACGAGTAGAGCTTGCAACAGCTACAAAGGATACCCTCGGTCAGCGAGAGGAAGCAAAGCGAAAAAAAAAGAGAGCGACGACTGACCTTGTTTGACCTGGCCCTGGAAGTAGTAGAGCGCACGCTGGACGGCCCTAACCTTCCAATCGAGTTGATAATATCCGCGCTACGAGGCGAGAGTTGGGTCAGTCAGCCACCATATAAAAAGGATATATCCGGAACGGGAGAGTAGGAGACACGTACGTAGTCGACTGTGGCGATGGCGAAAGTGTACCCTCCTGGGACGTGCACGCCCAAGGTGATCGCGCAGTTTTTCCTGTTCTCAGCGATGTTGATACCGGGGCCAGCACTGGCAAAGTAGTTGGAGAAGGTGACTATGGGCGAGCAAGCGAGTGAGCTAGTCGAAGAAGAGGACAATGATGAATGAGCGTACCCGTAACGGCAGTCCTTTGGGCTATATAGCACGACAAACGACAACATATGTAAGCACACGCGACATAGACAGGAGAATAAGAATGATTTCTCACAGTTCAAGACATAGTATGCCGTTCCAGCGGGGCATCCACTTCCATTCACGCCACTTTCGAAAGAAAAACAGGCCGTCAGCGATCCATATGGGCCAATCCAAGAACACAAAACGCCTTACATGCTCGTGCTAAGGGATATACGACGTTAGCTAACGCCCAAAGGACGAAGGGCATCAAATGCCACTCACATGTTGAACGCAGAGGGTCCAGAAAGCTGACGCTCCTCAAGGTCGAGGTCGAGAGGGCTGGCGAGGACGCCAAGGGCAGCGACGGCAAACGCAGTAATAGCAGCAAAGAGTCTCATGGCGACGAGTCGGCTTCAAAGTGTCTGAAGAGGACGATGGGGCTGAATCTGCACGAGTGGAGACGGGGGCGGTGGAGGGACCAAACCTGGTGGAGACAACCCAAAACTCTGCAGGGTTTTATAGTCTTTTTCCAATCCAGCCACTCTCTCCAGAAGATTGAAATGGATGTGGAAAGGTTGCGTCTGTCGGACAGTCAAAACAAGTCCCTTGCCCAGCCCTCTTCCATGCACTCTACCTATTCGCCCGTTCAGTAAACAAAACAAAATATCTTCTCAGCTGACTGCGAAACTCGGGCTGACCAGCGAGTAAGAAAACACCAAGACCAGAGAAAAAAAGTGGAAAAACGAGAGGATAAATGGCCAACCTGTCCAGTGCCAGCACTTGACCGTTTACGCCTGGACAAGCTCCATCACGAGAACACGACTAGATCTTCATCTAAGCCGTAGATTATAACAAGGGCGAGGGGGAGAGCCGCCATTTCTGCTGATGATTCCTGTCAATCAACGTTGTAAGAGTATCTCGCCTCTGCGTGTTGCCTGATTGAAACCGCGAGCTTCCAAGACAATCCACAGAGACTTTTGACTGTTTTACGTTGATGAATTCGTCTTGGCGTGGTAAGCCACCTCATTCGGCCAGTGAGTATGGAAAAAGGAGAAAGGAGACAAACTCACAATTTTATGGTCGATGATGATCACCCAAAGAGACTGTCTTGAACTTTACGCATTATTACTGCGAATCACGTAAGAACTGACCTCTGCAAGCAGCAAGTCAACGACGCAAATGAGCGAGTCCTTCAGGAACTCTGACACGTTTCCAACATTCTTCTCCTTCCCTCCTTGCCCGATATTCTTCTTCTGTCTTGAAACTCCGAGCGTTCAAACGCGAAGCAGAGAGATCCCCGACGTGAAGCGTCGTGCTCGGCCAGTCACCGGACTCCAAGGCTCTTTTCTCTTTTCTTCAAATGGGAGCCTGCACAAACAGCGAAATCATTCGTAGCACAACCAGAACAGGGATCTGTTCCTCTTTGTCAATTCACATCCGCCGCTGTTCTGTTCTTGTGATCCAGCGGTTTACTTTTCACGAGATCGACGTCGGGTCTGCCTGCCTGCGCCTAGAAAGTTCAATCTTCAAGACCTTTCCTTTTGACTCTTTACACTTGACAGAGTTGCCAGAGAAAAAACGAGTAAGTCACGGTCAACTTTTCTCAGCGCGCGCACGACGGAGGCGTCGGTGACCACCGTCGGATCAAAGAACCACCCCCACTGGTCACCAACGACTCCAAACTATGCTTACTCACACTCGAGTATGAACAAGGTATAAAACGACATTTTTTCATGAATAAATAAAAGGGGAGAAATGGAGGAACAGAAGGCATCCAAGAGAACCGAGGACCCCTTCCCCTCTCCCTTTTCGCCAACAGGCCAGAAACTGTCCAGGATCCCTCGGCGATGGAATAATAAGATAAATTTATCGATATAGATATATGAAAACCTTGTCCCTTTAGCATGTATACCACGTGAAACCTAGACAGAGAGCCAAGCAGAGAACGGGCGTGAGCATTTGCGCAAATATTATAATTTTGAAGATGAAAAGAAAAGTAAAAAGAAGGAAAAGGTACATACCAAAGATCTGCTTGAGCGTCGTGTCCACCGAATCCGTAGCGATGTACCCAGACCCAGCCTTGTTCCCACTATTATCGATCCGAATCGCGCTGTTCGCGTTCAAGACGGTGTCCGCGCCGCAAGGACTACGAGTTGATGCAAAGATATCGAACTCATCTCGGAACCTGATAGGGAAATATAGACAGTTTAGTGACAAAAGGCCAGCATTCAAGAGAAACTCCAACGAAATGAGGTGAAGAGAGAGATAATTGGAAGGAAAAGGAAAGATAAAGGATTTATAATTGTTTACGTACGTGTATTCGGCGCCAGAGATGGGTCCACGACGTGTGGAGCGGGCAGTCGCTATTTGAGGAAATGACAAATCTTTATGAGCAACCCATCCCTGGAGTTTTCCAACATAGACTCTTACCTTGCTTCGTCTGTCCTTGGAAGTAGTAAGTCGCGCTTTGGGTCGCACTCACACCCGCATCAAGTTGATAATAGCCACGCTGGATGGAACCCAAAAAAAAAAAAGAAAAGTAATCTAGTCAGCCTGCGACTGCGGGATAAAGCACGCAAAGATGGAGAGAGTGGAGTGAATAAGGGAAAAGGAAGAGCATCTTCTAAAGGGATTGGACGAGCCCGAGGGCGCAAGGCAAAGGACAGGTTGCGTGTAGTGGCTGGCTGGCTCACGACGCTCTCTCTGGGGGTCCAAAGGCGAAAGCACGTACGTAGTCAACGGTGGCAACTGCAAACGAGAATCCACCGGGAACATGAACACCCAACGAGATCTGGCAATTCTTCCGGTTCTCCGTCACCGCGATCCCAGGTCCAGCAGAGGCATAAAAGTTGGAAAACGTGACTATATGTCGTAGCCCAAATCTCGATTAGCGCTCTTCAACCAAATCAAAAATGGAGGATTGATTGTTCACCTGTCACCGCCGTTTTATCGGCTGTCACCCAAAAGCGGCACATCGAGCTGTCAGCCTTGATCTCCTACCCTTGCCTAGCGACATACGCACCATTTAACACATAATATGCACTTCCAGCAGGACATCCACTTCCATTGACACCGATACTCGTGCTGGAAGGACGCGATCAGTACCCAAAGCAAGGAAGAGGATCGAAAGCCTACATATTGAACCCGGTGGGAACGTTGACGGCTGCAACAGACGGCGCAACAGCACGCTTGTCGAACCCAAGGATCGGAGACGCGTTGCTGATTCCAACAACAGCGAGTGCGAGCGTAGTGAGCGTAGCGAACCACTTCATCATGAGGATGGGCTTAGAGAATGGAACGGTGCGTGTGGAAGACTGTCGATGGGACAACTATTCGTGAAGAATGAAGAACAACCAAGAGCTCGAAGGTTGGTGGGTTTTATAGGCCTCAAGTCCTGGAGAGTATTCGTCGGGCGAGATGGGCGTTGGCCCAGCCAGGCCGTAAGTACTTGTTCACAAACGAGCGAGCGAACGATAGCTGAACCCGCATCGTCCACGACCAACGTAGCCGAGAGCAACGAGTAGAAACTGTTATATCCTTTTCCCTTTGGGTGACTGGTCGAGAGGCGACGAGCGGGGATGGGCTCAAGGGGATTTCGGAAGGGTCCGAGAGGCGAACGCGAGCGGCTCTTCGGCCTCCAAGAGCGTCATACGGTATTCCTGCGACCGTAAGATGCATCAGTGAGGTTGAGGAAAAAGGCGAAGACGATCCACGACTGTCCGGATTCCCAAAGAGGCCATAAAGTCCACCGTTGTCGTCGAGGAGATGGCGAATACGGCTTTTCTAGCGTTTCTATTCTAGGAAAACCGAGAGGATCCACGGGTTGTAGTGGTGGGCGATTCTAACCGAGCCGCTTGATGTGTCCCGCTCTAAGAAGCGGGGTTGGGGGTCGGCTGGTCAGGAGGACAGAAATAACTGGCTTGAATGGGGCCTCGACTCGTCTGTTTTGAAAAACGCGCGTGGTGAGTTGAATTTATAATGATAAGCAACTCATATGCTTGATTGCTTGTTCAATAGGCAGACGGTCACAAGTCAAGGGATCCAAGCTGTGGAAGGTCATGCTGACCCCTCATTCGGGTCTCGAGTCTCAACTCTCGGTTTCTCAGTCCGCATTCCGCTTTGTCACTACGAAACCCTAGACGACAAGACACATTTCAGCATAATGATTATATTCGTCAGCAATGGTGGATAAATTACAGAGCGGATGCTAATATTTCAAACCCTGAACAGTGCCTGAAAACGCAGGGTAAGAAGAAGAGACATGCCTGGAAGCTTCCTTCCGAAAGTATACTCGGATTCAGACTGCAATCCGACTTCTTACCAGCGTCGCATCCTTTTTTTCTCGGGCTGGTCAGCAGACGGTGCGGTTCCGGATATTGAGTCCTCTCCGACCTCAGGCTTTTTGTGACACGGTCCTTGTAAAGACAATGGAGGGTGAGCTTTGATTGTTGGAGACGGATTGGCTCTGCTAGAACGGGGTATCCTTGCTCTTGTTGGAGGCTAGATACAGCCGTAAACCGATGACTTGGAGTGGTAACTGCGCGAATCACGATCTTCGTTACGAATTTCGACCAGTGTATTTTTCCAGAGGAGGCTGGAGGTGAGCCTGATTCAATGGCTTACAGCTGCGAGACGGGGGGTCAGCCTGAAGGGGTTATCAGTGATCAAGGAAATAAGGAATAAGTCAGGGGAAAACGGATGGTAACGCGTATATAAGCCCCTCTAATCCCCCGCTTTCTGCTTCATACTTGCTTTCCTTTATTCCCCATCAAATAATCCAACCAGGGAAATATGAGCTTGACAGGACACACACTTTGGATGCAATTTGCTATGTGCGTATGACATTTCTCGCCTCGAACTTCTGGACCAACCTAGACAGGATATTTCACTAACAAGAAAGATTAGGGACGGCGCCCGTGGGATGGAGAACAATCACGAACACCCTCTGGGCCTGAATGAAGCCCACGATTTTCTCCACAACGCGCCACAACGCTTCTTTTGCTACCAAACTTGCAGAGGTATGGCCGTCTGGTAAGGCCTCAGTCTCGAACCTGGTTGATGAAATATTGATGTTATTCATATACCACAGTATGGAGAGCTTTCCTTCTCGCGAGTTACTGGCGGAACATTGGGAGCAAGTCGCGCAGTGGTCTTGCAAACCTCGGTAAGTCCCGCCTCGTCTAACTCGCTCGTTCTCCCCCTTACATCCCTGGGGACAAAGCAGGGAGAGCACTCCTCACAGCACGGTGATCGGTACCACGGCGGGAACGGCCGCCAACACGACAACCGCCTCTTCTACCGCTCAGTCCCCCGCCTCCCAACCCCCTAGCAAACCCCTTCGTCGCAGCCCCCGTCTGATGCAAACCCATCCCCCAATCTGATGCCTGTTAGAAGGAAAGGGTGCCTTGCACCCTCATCAGAGGAGACGCCTGGCAGATGTCAGGGGACGCCTTCCAACCAGCCTAGTAAGTTTAGTATTCGATATGGCTCGCTTTATGCCTATGCATGAAATGTATGTTTTCCGGAAGTGGGGACGCTCTTTGCTCGATTGCGACTGAAACCCGTTGTTTAAAGAGTGTATATAATGAACAGTATCGTGAAAGAGACCTAATTGTTTTAGGCGCCAAATGACTGGCAACCATTGGCACAAAGAGGAGGAGAGGGGAGCACGGATAAATATGTGCCCTAGAAATGTTAGAATTAGATCGAAAAAGTTCTCGCAACTGTGCGTAAACAAAGTCGTCAATCGTCATGAGGGCAATGTGTCCTCTCCACTGTAAAAGGATAGAGTTAAGCATTTACTGCATGGCAGAAAGACGAATCGTATCAGAATTTCCAATTAGGGACCTGTCGGACCTGAGCTGCGACTCGGTGCTCCTGGTACCAAGGCACAACCTTGAGCAACCAGATCTTTGGACCATTAAAAAATTGAATGCTACCCCTAAATCATGTTCGATCAAGTTCTCTTTGGTACACTCACATACTACAGCACCCAACGTTGCTCGGGCATCACTGATCATAAAAGGGGCTAAATGGTCTCCTCTAGAAATGATTCGTTGTCCATAAAGTAGGAAATTGCTTGAATGTTCGATTTTTTTTCGTATTCGACTGGTCCAAAAAGATGCTCGTCGTCAATTGGCCAACTGACCAGCTCTAACTTTCGAGCTTTCAACATTGCATTGTTGAATACGACAACTGCATACGGCGCACCCCAACTAACATCACCATCTAAGCTCAAGAGAAAATGATGTTCTCGTTGTAAGTACAAGACAGCTCCAACGTTGGCTTGCAGTACCCAGAATAATAAGCTGCTTCCGTAGCTGAGGATTTCTTTGCACCATCATATAGAGCAAGTAATATGACATAAATTAATGTCGCTTAGATACACTAGAGGGGAAGGCCGGAGACAGGAGCTGTCCAAAAAACCGAGCAGAACTCCCCTCCTTTCGCCATCCACACCAGAACTTGTCTAATACCCTCGAGATGAAGAATAATAAGATTAGCTACTCGTTTCAGGACCCAAATTTACCCCAAATATACCATGTGGATCCTGGAGAGTCCAACAACCATGCAAGGAGATGAGGATTCTTTCCGACAGTCTCTCACGGCTATCCCAGGCCGAGCAGGCGTACCGAATCTCAATAAACATCTTTACAAATATGCGTAGTCGAGTATGATGATTGATCTGCCACGGCGTCTTATCGGGTGTCAGCCTAAAGCAAAGGATAGGCGAAGCTGTCAGCCTTGTACTTTGGACCCGCACCATCAGAGTATAGTGCGCACTTGCAGCAGGATACACGCTATCATTCGCATCAGCTCGGGCTAGAAACAAATGCGTCAGTATCCAGAGGTACTATCAGGAGAGCCGAACCCCTTCGTGGAGTCATGGTTGACAGGCGGCGCAACAGCACGCTCGTCAAATTCGAGAAGGGAAGATGTAATACTCGCTCAGGCGAAGGTGATGAGTGCTGGCTGAGGTCCCTACGCTCCCACTTCGTTATGACGAGATGCGCTTGGAGAATGGACATTGCAGTTGTATTTAGAGAGTGAAAGGGACGAATCTTCGCAAGGAGTGGAGAAGACCAAGCAGGAGCTCGAGATTTCTTAGGATGTGTAGCTCGGAGGCACCCTATAGAGCCATCTAGCTTCCGCCCACCTGTGCTGTGAGTACGACCCATCAACGAGCGAGCGAGCGGGCGACCGATAGCTAAACCCCGTCAATCGCAACCAATATAGCCTATAGCGATAGGTATATTTTATTCCAAGTTTTTTTGGTGACCGATCCGCTTGGCCTGGGTAGGAAGGGTCTAAAGTGCGGCCAAGCGACTCCCCAAAAGCAGCATACGATCAACGATGTCCCTGCGTCCTATAGCACTCTCTCAATCTTGCAGCATACCTAACCACGGTTACTCGGGATCTCCAAAAGGTGTATCGACGTCGTCTGTGGACGAGGAGAAGCGAAGGCGGCCAACGCCATCGCGCTCGCTCTGAACAGTCAGAAGTGAAACAGGCAGCAGGCGAGTATGGATAAATTAGTGCTTCCTGCCTCTGGAGAATAGAGCTTATTTGACCTTTTCCTCGTTTCTCGTCTATAGCCGGCTGGTTGACTGGCTGAAAATCTTAGCCCTCTGGTTTCCGAAATTAGGTGAGAAGTTCATTGACATTACGAGGGAACTATAATAACTGCTTGTTCAATGAAACGACGGTCAGAAGTCACCAACGCAGAGTTCAAGGTGACGCACTCCCCCTCCGCGGGTCCGAGTTTCCCGTTTCCCTTTGTTCGCAATCTTCAGACCATGCTCGTTGTTACCATCAGAAACTCCCGAATAACGAGAAAATGTTTCAGAATAGCGATCATATTCATCAACCATGTCAGATACATTATCTTTCTTCAAGTTCCTGAGGACAGCAGTGGGGGTTGCAAGATATCGAACAGTCGCAGAAGAGCTACTGGCAAGAAGAAGCACCCTTAGAAACCCTCTTTCGAAAATTATTCTGGAACCCAAACTAATGGTCGCTCAGTATTTGAGCAGGTAAAGTGGGTTTCGCCACTCACAGTTGAATTCTCGGCTCGGACTTGAGACTGATCAGTCCGCTGAGACCGGATAGTCTTGTTCTTCTTGGAGGCGGGATACAGCTGTATATTGATGACTCGAAGTGCGACCATTACCTTCGTCACAAATCGACCAGTCAGTGAATTAGAAAACGGCCGCCGTGGAGCTTCCACACTGGTCAGGAGTAAAGGTGAGCTGGTGATTGAACAGATGTGAACCAGGTCAGGAGAAAGCGCATAGCAACCCGTATATAGGCCCTCCAACGCCCCCCAACTTCTGCTTTCCAGTTGCTCCTTCATTCCTCCTCAGAGCCGCCAACTACAAAAGATGTCCTCGATTGAAAACACACTCTGGATGCAGTTCGCTATGTGAGTGTGATATCCCTTTCCTCATACTTCCAAACCATACCGGCAAGGATACGACGCTGACAAGGCGATTAGCGGTGATGCTCGTACGATGGGAAACAGCCATGCGCCTACTCTAGGCGTGAACGAGGCCCACAGCTTTCATAACAATGGGCCACGACGTTTCTTTTGCCGCCAAAAATGCGGAGGTGTGGCTGAGTGGTAAGGCTTTGCTCGTGAAGTGGGTTGACGAGGATGCTAATGTCTCTTGTATCTTCTAGTATGGAGAGCTTTCCTTCCCGGGAGCTATTGGTGCGACATTGGGAGCAGATTGCAAAGTGGACCTGTACTCCGTGGTGAGTCTCTTTCGTCTGGGCCGTTGCTCTCGCTTACATCACCGGAATCATAGCCAAGAGCGTGCATCTCCGAGCACGACATCCAGTCCCAGTACCGCTACAACCCCCTCCCCTGTTGCCTTCTCTGCCGTCACCCACACCTCTTCCGGCACTTCCCTCCGTCGTAGTGCCCGTCTCAAACGAGCGTAGTCTCATCTTGTTTTGAAGGGAGCAAGGTTTCGCCTACCTCATCAGAAAGGATGCTGGGATACGTGAAGAAAAAATCCCCCAAATTCCAACCAGTCCCACATGCTCTGGTTCGAGATGGTCTGCTTCCATTGTATTTGTGCCCTTTCGGTATCTTGTTTGGGTTAATGACTGTATCGCATTTGGATTAATGACTGTACCGTATTTGGGTTAATGAGATTGATGTTTCCGGAAGTGAGGACGTCGCGACTGGAACCCGATGATTGGAAAGTGGATACGAAGAAGAGATTGAAAACGAAGGTTAATGTGACTTACACAAGAAATGAATGTACTCGAGGCCATACAGTAGACGCTCACAAAGTGAGAAGATGAATGAATATACTACGTTTAGGGAATATCGTGGTTAGGCAGACAGCGTCTTTGTATCTAGTGGAAAGCATCAGACTTTAATTGCGATCGGTCCAAAGATACGGTCAGCTTACCGATATATAATTCCGACATCCGATTAGGGAGCCGATGCATCCAATCTGCCTAATAGGAGTGGTGATTGGTTGTGCGTGATATCAAGCCGAACGAGATGCCCAACTAGATCCCTGGAGTGACGGTAGGTCGAACCATACTCTTGAGTCAGGTCCTCTTGATGCGTCTCTAATCAATTACGGATATATGTCTATATCCTGCAGCGGATGCCATTCTACATGTGCCCGGACAATTAGGGAGGGCTCCTCTGGAAAGGCTTGACCATCCACGGAATTGAAGAGCGATTGTATTTTTATTCGTTTCATAATCGACCAGTCGAAAAGGATGGTCATCGTTTGGCCGGCTCCAACTTTCTCGATTCGAACATTAAAACTCCCCACTTCGACTGGTGTCTCCAAGGCTGAGACAAAAATCATCACATGGACTGTAAGAGGATGAGGATCTGCCAGCTGAAAGAAGGGGGGATGCGAGGGACACGACGCTGGCGCTGGCTTGGAGGGTCGAATCACACGAGGGACCACACGTACGTGGTTGACAGGGGAAACTACAAACAAGAATCCGCCGGGGATGAGCATCTCACAAAACCTCACGATTCTTCCAATTCTCAGTCAAGGCGTCGCAGGTCCAGCACATAGGGTTGAAAAAGGGCGACGGTACCAACCGAATATTGGCTATTACTCTTCACAAGAATAGTGCCAGTATTATTTCTGGAAAAGAAGGGGGCATCAGTACCAAAAAGCATCAAAAGAACTCGAAATCGTACATCTTGAACCTGGTGGGTAGGTTGACGCGCGCAACAGCGGGCACAGTATCACACCTGTCGAATTGAAGAATTTGGAGGTGTATCCTTGATCCCGATAGTGGCGAGCATAGTGATAGTAGCGAACCACCTCACCATGACAGGCTTGGAGAATGGACCGATGCACGAGCAAAGAATATGCAAAGGTTCAGGAAGTTGTCAAGGGGGGAGGATCTGGGTTCTGGAACGTATCGATCAGGTGATCCAGCACTGGTCCAACATAAGCCGCACGGTTCTGCCTTGTTCGCTCACTTACGAACCAACCCGCATCGACCATGATTACTGTAGCCAAGATCAACGATTTGGAGTCATTCTATCCCCTGATCCAGCCTGGTCTGGTGTGAGAACAAGCCCTAGGGATTTCGGAAGACGTGGAGGCTTCCAAAAAGTGAACCGCGCGTCTCCTCAATCACCAAGAGTACCGTGCGGTATTCTCGACAATATACGATGTCTCTATGACGACAAATCTACAGCTGGCCGTATCGTCCAAAACACCAAACAATCCACCGATGTTGTCGTAGATTGAGATGGCGATTATGTGACCTATTCAGTCTGTCATCTTGAACAGGCAGGACCGAATTACATCATAGTAGAGACTGATAATTGTAGTGGAGCGAAATATCTGGCCGAATTACCTTTTTCTTCCGACCGACCTCCACTCTGAAGAATGGGTTCGACTGGCCAAGCTGTTCCTGCTTTAATTAGTTGCGATTATCACGAGTGAAAGAGATCTTACGGTTGCTAGTTTAATCGGGTGACAGTCAGAAGTCGTCGATAGCATGACAGTGGTCCAAATCCGTTGGCATAGTCACGTAGTCACTCCGCTCACCGTCTCCTCTCTGTCACCATCACAGGCCATCGACAAGTTGTTACAGCATAAGGATTATATGCGTTAAATATCACAAAATGCGACATACCCCTCCCTCGAATGCACACCCTCTCACTGAAGAGCGTCTCCCTTGAGGAGATGCAGTTCGGTCTGAAAATGAAAAATGGTAACTGGATTCATGCTACCTACTCTATTCATTCAAAAAACATTCGGGATAACCCCTGCATTCGGGCATCCCTGTGACTGGAAACTGTACACTCTTCTCGATCCCCGCCCGCAACAAACCTTCGACCGGGTCTCGGGCCTCTCCCGGGAACATATAGTTCTCTCGACTTGATTTTCGAAGTCCTGCACAGATCCTGCCTTACCATGGGAACAATCGCTGATGAAGGATTGCTGGTTGGACACAGGTTTTTTTTGTTTTTTTTGCAATACCAGCATCACTACAGCCTTGCCATGTCCATTCCAAATCAGTTACGAGGGTAACGATAGTCTCCACAAGCTG